>SNQJ01S0013214.1:150608-202620 GCA_010110895.2 Picea sitchensis | reverse complement strand
CTATTGGTTCATCTCTGCATATAATAATTTTTTATCTAACGTGTTAATTCTATTTCAGTAATAGTGCAACATGGACATGGAGGAGATTTTCTGGAAAAGGAAGGCCATATGTCCTAGATGCAAGTCTAGAGAATACTACAGGTTTAGGTATATGAACAACAAGGGTCACGCTAAGAATAAACAGCCAAGATATATCTATGACAAGTGTGGAAAATATTGTTGGAATACTGAGAGGGGGGGTGCATTAGTATTACTTTTTTTCAACAATTAGTAGTTACTTTTTTATTTTGTTAATTAACACAATAGATGAACATTGGAATTGTTTGCAAAATAAATTATATAAGTATAATTAATAGGAAATACAAGGAGTTTATGAAGAATAGTGAAGGACACCAATCCTTTTTAGAGCACCAACTCTAGGAGACACAAATCCCCTTCTTTAGGGCACCAACCCTAGGAAGCACCATATCCCTTGTTTGTTTAGTGCATCAACCCTAGGAAGCATCAAATCCCTTGTATTTAGGGCACCAACCCCAGGAAGCACCAAATCCCTTAAATTAGACTTACTTATTAAAGGATATGAATCCTTCCATGCTCCTCCCTTCCACTCTCACTTCATAAGAATCATCAGTTCTTCTTCTTGGACTATGTTTTTGTTTTGATCTTCTAATATGGAATACAAAGACACTTCTTCTTCATTGTTCTTCCTTGCTTATATAGTCACCCAATTGGTGTGAGATATGAATCATTGTGTCCCTTTATTTGGACCATCACACCTCTTTATTTAGATTAACAAAAACAATGTTTGTTTTTCTTCATTATTATTCAAACGTTAACGTGAAGGATTTTCAAATTAGTTAAAGTGATTTTCATAAATCGATCACTGGTATGGATTGATTTCATTTTTAACTTGATTCCATGTCTATGAAAATATTGCATAAATCAAATTTTGTTGAGGCGCTACCTTCAAACTATTTACATGTGATCATATGTACAAAACCACGGGCTTGTTAATTTAATCAATGTTCCCAGTATTTCACGACTTATGTGTTCATGATCAGGGGATGGAACCTAGGCCTCTGGATGTTGACCTTCAGGATTTTTCTCTTTCATTCAATATTCCAAAGTTTGACCTCTCACAAGGATTGATTTAATGGTGAGCATGATTCCCAGAACCAAATCAATGGTCTATATTTGATCCTTACATTATCCTTCCACTGCTTTATCCAATGGATATACCTTAATCAAAGGTTGAGATGGACGACCACTATTTAATTTGGGACTTCAGGGGTTCAAATGTCTAAGTAATTGTTGTTCCAATTTCCATCGAAATTGGTTAGCATCGAAGTGGTCAACATGGGAGTTCTTACGTCATCTTTCCACTATGTTTTGATATAACGATTCACGTGGGAAGTCGAAGGATCTTATACCAATGGTTAGCATTGACTTCGGCCTTTGGCGCTTCAGGTAGTTGTTGGTTTCCCCCAAAGGAAAAACTCCTAGAGTGATGTAACCTTCTTACGTCACTATTGACTTGGAACTGGTCGAGTGGCTTCCATGTGTCACTTAGATTTGTGACTTACGTGTACCTAAAATTCCAATTGGACCTTGACACTTATCACCATTTGATTGTGCCAATATCCTTGTTGATGTGGTACTTACTGACATGGATTTCCTAATGTGTCACATGTCCTCCTCCTAGATATAACAACCATAAGCTCATTTGAATCCTTGATCCAATGACTGTGATCAGTTCTAGATCAATGGTCTAGATTAATTTTGGCCTTCAGGACTTTGGATTATTCGCTCCCACTTCCCAATTCTCCTGAAGTGATATTTCCCTATTAAACCTTGAGTAACTTGACTTCATATAACGATCCATATTTGATGCAAAAATATTTACACAATCCAACAGTTGTCGGGATTTCGACTATTCAGGATCTCGTGAATCTTTGATCCAATGACTGTGATCAGTTCTAGATCAATGGTCTAGATTCATTTTGGCCTTTGGGATTTTGGATTCTCTCCCTCTTCCCAATTCTCCCGAAGTGATATTCCTTGATTAAACCTCGAGTAACTTGACTTTCATCTAATAATCCATCTTTGACGCGAAAAGATTAACGCAATCCAATGGTTGTCGGGATTTTGGCTATTTGGAATCTCATGAATCCTTGATCCAATGAATGTGATCAATTATAGATCAATGGTATAGATTCATTTAGGCCTTCCGGACTTTGGGTTATTCACTCCCACTTCCCAATTCTCCTGAAGTGAGATTCCATGAATAAACCTCGAGTAACTTGACTTCATCTAATGATCCATATTTGACTTGAAAATCTTAACATGATCCAACAATTGTCGGGATTTTGTCTATTCATGAGTCAGAGGCTCTGGGTTCCATGGTAGTGGAACTGATGCAAATGTATATCTATTGGCATGTGATGATCGACGGTCGGTGTCTATTTCATAACTGAATCTGGCACAATCATTAACTCCAACCTTTTCATCTCGCAATGGTTCCCCGCCATTGATCTTCCCTTATTGATATCCAACAGTCAAGACTTAATCGGATGTTGATCCGAAGGTCCTCCTCTATAACTCCCATATCTGACGGTCCTGGTTTGTCCCAAAATATACATCAATGGATAAGATTCTCCCTTGATTCTTTTGTAGTTTTACTGTGGAGATTTCAATCCTGGTCATGTTTCTGCAATGTGCTTTCCCTTCTAATATTTTTGGCAAATTCATCTGCATGTTTGTTCATAACAACTCATCATCACTGTAATGTGATTTCCCTTCTGAGATTTTTGGTTTTGTACTTGGATTTTTTCTAATCAAGATCATTAATCTATTGGGAATTCGATCCTGATGGTGTTTCTTCATTGTGTTGATCTCGTGAAATCTAATATGCTGCCTCTCCTAAGATTTAGGTATATTCCTCTGCATGTTGTTCATAATAACTCATCATCACATCATAATGACATCGACTGTTGACATCAATGACAATAGATCAATGACAATATGTCCAACAATATCCCCCTTTGGCATTGATGGAAGCCTTTTTCTTTTTGAAATTTCTTCCCTTATTAATTTTCTCTACCTTTGACAACAATGGAAAAGGGGATCTTTCTTCGCTACCCCTATGAAAATTATCCCCCTGACCATGTGCCCCTTCTGATACGATTTTATGGTTTTTAATTAGGTTTTTGAATTATGCCTAATTTCTGTCGAAGATTTTCAAATGCACTCATGGGAAAAGGTTTTGTGAAAATGTCTACAATATGTTCTTTGGTGTCTACATACATTATTTTAACTATTTTTTTGGGTAACCTGATCTCTTAGGAAATGGTATTTAATTGGGATGTGTTTGGTTTTAGAATGCACGAATGGATTTTTAGAGATACTTATGGCACTAGTGTTATCACAGTTAATAGTAATGGGATTATTATATCTTATTTGTAGGCCTTCTAAAGTTTTCTTCATCCATAGAAATTGTGTGCAACAGGATGCAACATCAATGTATTCTTCCTCTATTGTAGAGAGTGATGTGGATGTTTGTTTCTTCCTTAACCATGCTACTAGAATTTTTCCTAAAAAAAATGCTCCTCCACTAGTGATTTTCCTATCATCTATGCTACCGACCCAATCTGCATTAGTATATGAAGTTAGATTGAATTGTTTATCTTTTGGATACCATAATCTAAGTTCTAGGGTGCCTTGAAGGTATCTGAATATTGTTTTTATTGATTTTAAGTGAGTTTCTTTAGGTGCAGATTGAAATATCCCCATGAGTCCTAAAGCTTACATGATGTCAGGTCTTGTTGTTGTTGAATAGATAAAACTTCCAACCATTGATCTATCCACCGTTTGGTCCACTTTTGGTGAGTCATCTTCTAGACTTAGTTTACATCTAGTGACCATGGGAGTATTCATAGGTTTATTGTCTTCCATTTGAATTTTCTTCAGCATTTCCTTGATATATTTCGTTTGTGAAAAGAATATTCCATTTTTCGTTTGATTTAATTGTAAACCTAAGAAAAATGATAGTTCTCCCAACATAGACATTTCAAACTCTTCTTTCTTTTTGGTTGCAATTTGTTTTTTTGGTGTAGTGAGATTACTCCCAAATATGATGTCATCTACATATACCACCACAAAAATCATGTTTTGATTCTCAATTTTGATGTATAGGTTTTTTCCAGTAGTCCCTCTCTTATATCCTTGTTTTTGTAGGGATTGATCAAGCCTAGAGAACCATGCTCCAAGGGCTTGTTTAAGAGCATACATAGCCTTTTTTAGCTTGCACACATAGTCCTGATTTTTGGATAACATGAATCCTTCTGGTTTCTTAATAGACTTCCTCTTCTAGTGTTCCATTAAGGAATGTTGAATTGACATCCATCTGATAGATTTTAAAATTTCTGAAGCATGCAAATACTAGGAACATTCTAATGGCCTCAAGTCTTTCTACTGGAGTGAAAATCTCTTCAAAATAACTACCTTCTACTTGGGAACTGAAAACTAATATGGATTTGTTTTTTACAATATCCCCATTTTCATTTAGTTTGTTCTTGAAGATCCACTTGGTTCCTCTCACATCCGTGTCCTTGGGTCTTGGAACTAGTTCCCAAGTCTGATTCTTCTATTTGGTCTAATTTTTCATTCATTGATTTATCCAATCTTTACTTTTGATAGCTTCATTAACCGACTTAGGTCCTATTAGGAATAAAATTTCTTGTTCTGAGTCAAAAGAGAGTTTCCTTCTTGTTTTCACTCCTGCACTTTTATCTCTAATAATCTGGCTTTCAGGATGATTCTTTTGAACTATTTTGATGGAGTTCTTGGAAAGGGTGTTTCTTCATTGTATTCTTCATCAATATGTGGTTCATTTTCCCATGTTTCATTATTATTATGTTCTTGCTGAGATTCTACATCATCATCTTCCTACTGAGATTTTACATCATCATCTTCTTATTGAGATTTTTTATCAATGCCTTAGGATATGCTCTTTTTTAGATCATTTGTCTTTACATTGGCACTTTCCACTATCTTTAGTACTCTAAATTATAACATGTGTATGATTTCTTATTACATGAATATCCTAAGAATATTCCTTCATCAGATCTTGGTTCAAACTTTCCTAGGTTATCTTCATCATTCTTTCTGTAACATTTACTTCCAAAAGTTTTAAAGTGTTTTACAGATGTTGGTCTTCCAAACCATAGTTCATAAGGTATTTTGTCATGGTTGGGTCTCAACTGAGATCTATTAAGTATGTGGACTACTGTATAGATTTCATCTCTCCATAATTTCTATGGAATCTTGGCTTCATTTAGCATGGTTCTTGCATATTCTTGAACAGTTTTGTTCTTCCTTTCTATCACTCCATTCTGTTGAGGAATCCTGGGAGCTTAAAACTATCATTTGATACCATGATTTTCACAGAATTGAACGAAATCTTTAGAGGTGAATTGTCCTCCATTGTATGATATCAGACATTCAATTTTGAGATATGTTTCATTTTCTACAAGGGCTTTGTATATTTTAAATCTATCAAAGGATTCTGATTTTTCTTTTATAAAGAATACCCAGGTCAATTTTGTGTAATCATCGAAAATCAACATAAAATGTTGTTCACCATAAGTACTTTGGGTTCTGGTTGGTCCACATAGATCTGTGTGAATAATCTTTAATGGTTTTGTTGTGGAATGCTCTTTTGTTTTTAACCTAACTCTTGTTTTCTTTCCTATTTGACAATGTTTACAAATAAAATATGAAGGCTTGATCACTTTTGGTAGGTCCCCAACTGCCTTTTTCTCATTGGATTTAATCAAGTTGTCAAATCTTAAATGTCCCAACCTTATATTCGATAACCAAATTTCATCTACTTGGCTTAAACAACATTTTTCTTCTTCATCTATATTAAGGATGTACACATTGCTAGATGTTATTGGTGCAACTGCCACTAGCTTTCCCGTGTCCTTTTTTCTAATCTCACATTTCTGAGAATCAAGAGTAAGTATGTGACCCTGATCACATGTCTGACTTACACTTAGGAGATTTGGTTTGAGATTTTCTACCAGAAGTACATCTTCTATTGGTTGTGGATCCTAATTATCTTCCTCATTCAGAGGTCTTTGTTTTTAGCCACGTTTATACCCCATGAAGACTTTACACCCTAGAAGAATATACACTCCTCCATGTGGGGGAGTGCAGGGGGGGTTACCCCCACTGCAAGGTTTGAGGGCAAGTGGGTCCCTGATGGGGGTTTGGGGGACAACATTCCCCGATGGGGGTTTGGGGGCGAATCCCTCGAAGGAAAAATTTCCTTGTAAATGTATATTGTAATTTCATTGTAAATATGGATCGTTCATTATAAGGTCGCAGATCTAATGGTAGAAGTTATGTTAGGGTTTTTTTTCCTAGAAGGCAACCCTCTTTTATGAGGGAAATGTATTGCGGCTATGTGTCATTGTGAATATTGTATTCAGAGAGAGGAGACTATGAGAGAAACAAAAGGAAGTTACAATGGGTGTGTTGTAGGTTGTATCCCTTCATTTTGATGGATAATAATAAAGAAAGGACCTGGCAATTTCTCTAGTGGATGTAGCCCACACTGGGTGAACCATGTATATCTATATCTCTATTGTATTGTGTATCTTCTATGTTTTATTCCCCTGGTTTATTTATTGTATTGCTCCACGATCCTATTTTTCCAACAACTGGTATTAGAACGAAAGGTAACATTTTCTAGATTATGTTCAAGGTGATTTTGGACAGGTTCATTTGGGTGATGATGCACCATGCAAAATTGTTGGAATGGGAAAGGTAAAAATAAAGCAAAGCAATGGAAACCAATGGTTGNTTCTAGATTATGTTCAAGGTGATTTTGGACAGGTTCATTTGGGTGATGATGCACCATGCAAAATTGTTGGAATGGGAAAGGTAAAAATAAAGCAAAGCAATGGAAACCAATGGTTGTTGAAATATGTAAGACATGTTCCATATCTAAGTAAAAATCTAATTTCAATAGGACAATTGGCAAGTGAAGGTTGTATATCCATATTTACAAATAAGACATGGAAGGTCACCAAAGGATCGATGGTGATAGCAAAAGGAGAGAAGGTAGGTACATTGTATTTATGTACTGGTAATATTGACTCTTATATCTCTTTAGCTTCTACAGGAGTGGATACAACATTGTGGCATCATATGCTTGGACACATGAGTGAGAAGGGGATGAAAATACTTCACAAAACAAATTTGTTGCTAGATCTTAAAGAAATTGATTTGAATTTCTATGAGCATTGTGTTTATGGAAAACAAAAGAGAGTCAAATTTCTCAGAGTCAGAAAAGAAAAGAAGAGTGAAAGGTTAGAGCTTGTGCATACAGATGTATGGGGACCAACTCAGATATCATCTCTTGGTGTCTCTCGTTATTATGTTACTTGTATTGATGATGCAACTAGAAAAACTTGGGTTTATTGCATTCGACAAAAATATGATGTTTTTGATACTTTTAAGAAATGGAAAGCTTTGGTTGAGAATGAGACAAGAAAAATGTTGAAGTGTCTCAGATCATACAATGGAGGTGAATATTGCAGAAAGGAGTTTTGTGATTACTGTTCATACCATGGGATTCATAGAGAGAAGACAATTCTAGGAACACCACAAGAAAATGGTGTGTCGGAAAGGATGAACAAGACAATCATGGAGTGTGCAAGGAGTATGAGATTGCATGTTGGTTTTCCCTTACAGTTCTAGGCAAATTTTGTAGATACTGCTATTTACTTAATAAACAAAGGACCTTCAATCTCTTTGGATGGTGGAATTGCAGATGAGGCATGGATAGGTAAAAAACTAAACTATTCTTTTTTGAAGACTTTTGGTTGTGAAGAATTTGTCCATATTGATAAAGAAAATAGAACAAAGTTTGAGGCAAAATCCAAGAAGTGTACCTTTATTGGATACAGTGTTAATGATTTTGGTTAACTCTTATGGGATTATGAAAATCACAAAATCATTAGGAGTAGAGATGTCATATTCAATGAGAAGATCATATACAAAGATCAGTTGCAGGGAAAGATACAAGAAAAAGAAAAACCAGAATACACAGTGCCTGATGATATTACTGGAAAAAAAAACTCCAAAGGTACCAAAAAAATAAAATGTACAAAAAAAGGAGCAACAGGTACCTCAAAATCCTGCAAGTGTTGTTAGAAGATATACTAGGTTAAGCAGACCCCCTGAACGATACTCTCCTTCATTGTATTATTTATTGTTGACTGATTTTGGTGAACCAGAATGTTATGAAGAGGCAATGCAGGTAGACACTAAAAAGAAGTGGGAGAAAGAAATGTTAGAGGAAATGGATTCCCTGGTAAATAACTAGATGCAGGATTTGGTTCAACTACCTACAAAAAAACGAGTATTACAAAATAAATGGGTTTACAAGTTGAAGGAAGAAGATGCAGGAAAAATGTGATACAAGGCTAGACTTGTTTTAAAGGGGTTTGCACAAAAGAAAGGTATATATTTTGATGAAATGTTTTCTCCTGTTATTAAAATGAATTCAATTATGACTATTTTAAGTCTTGTGGTAGTAGAATATTTGCATCTTGAACAGTTAGATGTAAAAAAAACTTTTCTCCATGGGGATTTGGAGAAAGCGATTTATATGCAACAACCACATGGGTATGAGGTCAAAGGGAAGGAGAATTTGGTATGCAGATTGAAGAAGATTTGTATGGCCTAAAGCAAGCTCCAAGGTAGTGGTATTTGAAATTTGACAGGTTTATGATAGAACACGGTTATAGTAGATGTCATTATGATCATTGTGTTTATTTTAAAAGGCTATAAAATGGAAGATATATTATCTTACTATTGTATGTAGATGGCATGCTTGTTGCAATGTCTAATATGCAGGATATAAATGTTCTCAAGAAGAAATTAGTTAATTCATTTGCGATGAAGGATTTGGATGCTACAAAGAAAATCCTTGGTATGAGAATAACAAGATATAAGAAAAATCTCAAATTGACATTGTCTCGGGGTGAGTACATAGAGAAGGTGTTGGAGAGGTTTAGAATGCAAAATGAAAAACTAGTTAGTACACCTTTGGCCATCCATTTCAAATTAACTAAGGAAATGTGTCCCAAGACACAGGAGGAGATAGAATACATGTCCATGGTCCGTTATTCATCAACAATTGGTAGATTGATGTATGCGATGGTTTTCACAAGACTAGATATTTCACATGCAGTAGGAGTTGTGAGAAGGTATATGAAACATCCAGGTAAAGAACATTGGGAGGTAGTAAAGTGGATTCACATGTATTGGAGAGGTATTGCTACTCGTGCATTATGTTTTGGAGGTTCATACACTATTCTACATGGATATGTTGATTCATATATGGCAGGTGATAAAGATAGCATGAGGAGCACCACAAGGTATGTTTTTACTATAGGTGGAACAACAGTATGTTAGATTTCAAAAATGCAAGAGATTGTTGCACTTTCAACAACAGAAGCATACTATGTTGCTGTTATAGAGGCTAGTAAAGAAATGATTTGGTTACAAAGGTTTATGGAGGAATTGGGAAAAAAGGAGGAGAATAGCAGGTTGTACTGTGACAATCACAACGCCATTCATCTTGCAAAGAAATCAAGTGTGTATTCTAAGAATAAGTATATAAAACTGAGGTACCATTTCATACGATTTGTTTTGGAAAATGGAAATTTGAAGTTGGAAAAGATACACACTAGCCATAATCCTGCAGACATGTTAACAAAGGGAGTAACCAGGGAGAAACTGATTTCCTCCTTAGTTTTAGTTGGTCTTCAAGAATGAAGGTGAGGATGATAAATTTTACAGGTCCAAGAAGGATCATAGTCCAGCAGATACAACATCGATGGAGTTTTTGAGATAAATATCCAAGTGGGAGATTGTTGGTTGTGGAGCCTCATTATCTTATTGATTTAGAGGTCTTTGTTTTTAGCCACGTTTATACCCCATGAAGACTTTACACACTATAATAATGTACACTCCTATACACAGGAGAGTGCAGGGGGGGTTACCCCCCCCATGGGGGTTTGGGGGAGAACCCCAAGAAGGAAAAATTTCCTTGTAACTGTATATTGTAATTTCATTGTAAATATGGACCGTTCATTATAAGGTCACATATATGATGGTAGAAGTTATGTTAGGGTTTTTTTCCCAAGAAGGCAACCCTCTTTTATGAGGGAAATGTATTTCAACTATGTTTCATTATGAATATTGTATTCTGAGAGAGGATACTATGAGAGAAAGAAGAGGAAGTTACAATGAGTGTTTTGTAGGTTGTATACCTTCATTTTGCTAGATAATAATAAAGCAAGGAATTGGCAATTTCTTTGGTGGACTTAGCCCACACTGGGTGAACCACGTATATCTCTGTCTCTATTGTATTGTGTATCTTCTGTGTTTTATTTACTCATTTGTTTTATTTTATTGCTCCAGGATCCTATTTTTCCAACATCTTCCACTTTGGCTTTATTATTTCCTAAACTAACAGTGCTTTTTTTGAGTATCTTGGTTGACATGTTATCTCCAAAAGTTACTTTTCCTTTTCCTTTCTTATTTAACTTGAGAAATTTACTTTGATCTCTAGTCATGTGTTTGGAACATCCATTGTCTATATACCACTGACATCCTTGATTTCTTGCATATAAGGATACATTGCATTCTGTTTTATTTTTCTTCCATTCTTTTTTATTATGGGAAATACTTGTCTTTTTATCATATTTTGGCAATATACATTCACTGGTTTTATGACCATAGTTGTTGCATTTTTGGAATTCACTATTGAAGTCTTGCAAAGGAGAAAATGAGTTATAGTTTCTCTTCTCTGTATTGTACTTATTTTTCTTATATCTTTGGACATTTCTACAAATGTATTGTCCATAAGATTTACAGTGTACTGCCTTATGTCCAAAATTATTACAAGAATAACAATATACAATAAATAGATATTTAGGGGGATTCCTTCTGATGATTGTATTTTTCTTGTCATCGTTTACTCTAGTAGGGAGTATTGATTTATTCTTATGTGTAACATTTTTCAATGGTATCATATTTTCCTTATTATCTTCTTTTCTTAACGAGTTTTTCAGAGCATCTGCGTAACTAATTGGTTTCTTGACATATCCTTGTGATGTAGAAGTTGAGTCTTGAGTGTATCCAAAACTAGTCTTTTGTTTGGTGACCTTTGACTATTGATAATTTCATCCAAGATCTTTGAACTATTTCCAAATTGTGATCCCTTATTTTCTTTATCAATTTCAATTTTTAGCAGATTAATATCATCTTCTAGTTTCTCACATACTTGTTTTTTATCATCAAGTTGTTGTAAAATGACTTCTTCAATTTTATTAGCTTCCAGGAGCTGGGACTTAAAATCACTGATGGTCTATTCTGACTCTTTGAAGGTTTTGGAAACTTCCCTCCCTCTTCATTTAGTAGCTTCTTTAATCTCTAGAAGCTCTTCCCTTAGTACACTATTTTGTTTTTTAGTTTTTCTTAGTTCTTCAATTACACTAAGGATTTCTTCTTCAAGGTTCACTTCTTCTTCATCTTCTGAATGTTTATAATCTTGAGTTTTTATTCCCATAAATAGAATCTCTGGTTTGTCTTCCTCATTTTCTTCTTATGAGATACTATCTTCTTGGGTAAAGAGCATTTTATTTTTCTTGTAGAACTTTTTTTTATTATTAGCGTTTTTTTTCTTCTTATTTTTTAAGGTTATTTCATCATCACTTTTCTCCTGCTTAGGATAGGGACATTCATTGGAAAATTGTCCAATTTTTCCATAGTTGAAACATATTAGAGGAGTCTTTCCTTTGTATTTCTCTGTCCCTTTCTTGAGTTTCTTTATGAAGTTGGCAGTTTCCTCAGCAGATATATCTGATAACTCATCATTGGTATTTTTCTCCTGCCTCGTATTTCTTTTAGATGATTTAAAGGTTGTTTCTCTTTTTGATGAATTATCATTCCCTGTTCTCATTTCATATGCTGTAAAAATTCCATGAAGTTGATCAGTTGTGAGTGTGTTAAGATCAGGCCTATCTTCAATTGTAGAAATCTTGGCATCACATCTCATAGGTAATGACCTTAGTATATTTTGCACAATAGGTTTATATGTAAGTTCTTATGTTACTGCTCTGATTGAATTAACCACTTCATCTAACCTATGAAGGTATTGAACAATGTTCTCTTCTTCTTTCATTTTCATATTTTCAAACTGAGTTCTATAGGTATGTAGTTTGTCTTCCCTAACTTTTCTATCTCCTTCATATACAACCTCCAGTGTGTCCCATATTTATTTGGTTGACTTACAATGCATAACCTTCACACATATAAATTTTGTCAACCCTCCTAGAATTGCATTAACTTCTCTTGAGTTTTCATTGCATATTTTCTCTCCTACAAGATCTTTGGGTGGAGTAGTTGGTGCAGTGTAACCATATACAACAAATTTCCATATATCAAAACCAAGAGCCAACATCAAGTATTTCATTCTTATTTTCCATAGTGCATAACCACCTCCATTGAACAATGGTGATTTTTTGTTAGACATTCCCTCTTCCTAATCCATCTTCAGGATCTACCTTCTAGTTGTTAAACTGTGCTGAAGGCACTTGCTCTGATACCAATTTTTGGAATACTGAGAGGGGGGGTGAATCAATATTACCCTTTCTCAAAAATTAGCAGTTACTATTATATTTTGTTAATTACCACAATATATCAACAATGGACTTGTTTGTAAAATCAATTATATAAGATAATTAATAGGAATTACAAGGCTTTTAAGAAGAATAGTGAAGGACACCAATCATTTTTAGAGCACCAAATCTAGGAGACACAAATACCCTTCTTCAGAGCACCAAATCTAGGGAGCACCAACTCCCTTGTTTCTTTAGGGAACCAACCCTCGGAAGCACCAACTCCCTTGTCTTTAGGGAACCAAATCCCTTAAATTACACTTACTTATTAAATAATATGAGTACTTCCATGCTCCTCCCTTCCACCCTCACTTCATAAGAATCACCATTTATTCTTCTTGGACTACATAGACACTTATTCTTCACCGTTATCTCTAAGCCTTAATTTTCGGATCTCAGAATTTCCCTGTTTGACACATGTTTTTGAAATGCAGATCCCGGGAAAATGAAAATGAATATCAAAGAAATGAGAGAGGTGTTTTCTCACAAAAAATATACAAAAGCCTCTTCCATTTTGTACAGAGCGGTTTTGGTTTGAGAGATATGGGTCAATATTTGAGTAGCATATTTCCAGAAAGTTTTGTCTTTTCTAGCCACCTCACAAATTCAAATTTGAGATAGGAGAAGAGGTCATCCGATCCATCTTTTGAGGATCTGAAACTGCTTGTAAAGGCTATAAATCCTATTAGTTTTATAGACTGAAGGGTTAGATTCTGGAGAGACTGAGGCTACACCATATTGTAATAGACTTTTCATATGATATAATACAAATCACAAGTTCCTCTCGTCTATTGATGTCAGATTTCCATTTATGTCTTTTCCTGTACTTTGATGGTTGTTATTGATTCAAGTTTGTTTTAACTACTAATGGTTGTTATCTCATTAGTCAGTTCATAAGCTTGATTAAATAAGCAATCAATACTATCTTTATTCAACCCATCACCCATCTAATCTGGTTGATAAATTTAGAATTCTTCACCCACCAATTAAGCGATTTACCTGATCATTGATTCTTGAGAGCATTGTCTCATTTGTTGTATACAATTGACTGTCTTAATACAAATCCAGTAGGTCAGTATTTCCCATTTGATCCAAACACAAAACACAAAATCATTCACACTTTAAGTTACCGGGCTCCTTTGACCTACAGCCTAGAAGGACTCCTGGAGTGATAACAGGTGGTATATTCATATTTACATATAAGGTGTGGAAGGTCACCAAAGGATCAATGGTGATAGACAAAGGAGAGAAGGTAGGTACATTGTATTTATGTAATGATAATATTGACTCTTCTATCTCTTTAGCTTCTACAGGAGTGGATACAACACTATGGCATCATATACTTGGACACATGAGTGAAAAGGGGATGAAAATACTTCACAAAATCATTTTTTTGCTAGATCTTAAACAAATTGATTTGGATTTCTGTGAGAATTGTGTTTATGGAAAACAAAAGAGAGTCATATTTCTTAGAGTTGGAAAAGAAAAGAAGAGTGAAATATTAGAGCTTGTGAATAAAAATGTATGGGGACTAGCTCAGGTATCATCTCTTGGTGGCTCTTGTTATTATGTTACTTTTATTAATGATGCAACTAGAAAAACTTGGGTTTATTGCATTCGACAAAAATATGATGTTTTTGATACTTTTAAGAAATGGAAAGATTTGGTTGAGAATGAGACATGAAAAATGTTGAAGTGTCTTAGATTATACAATGGAGGTGAATATTGCAGAAAGGAGTGTTATGATTATTGTTCATACCATGGGATTCGTAGAGAGAAGACAGTTCTAGGAACACCACAAGAAAATGGTGTGTCAGAAAGGATGAACAAGACAATCATGTAGCGTGCAAGGAGTATGAGATTGCATGTTGGTTTTCCCTTACAATTCTAGGTAGATTTTGTAGATACTGCTATTTACTTAATAAACAAGGGACCTTCAAGATCTTTGGATTGTGGAATTCCAAAGGAGGTATGGACAGGTAAAAATGTAAACTATTCTTTTTTTAAGACTTCTGGTTGTGAATAATTTGTCCATATTGATAAAGAAAATAGAACAAATCTTGAGGAAAAATTCAAGAAGTGTACCTTTATTAGATACGGTGTTAATGATTTTGGTTATTGCTTATGGGATTATGAAAATCAAAAAATCATTAGGAGTAGAGATGTCATATTCAATGAGAAGGTCATATACAAAGATCGGTTGTAGGGAAAGATACAAGAAAAAAAAAACCAGAATACAAGGTGCTTGATGAGATTATTGAAAAAGAAACTCCAAAGGTACTAGAAAATCAAAATGTACAACAACAGGAGTAGCAGGAACCTCAAACTCCTACAAGTGTTGTTAGAAGATCTACTAGGTTAAGTAGACCCCTTGAATGATACTCTCCTTCATTGTATTATTTATTGTTGACTGATTTTGGTGAAACAGAATGTTATGAAGAGGCAATGCAGGTAGACACTAAAAAGAAGTGGGAGAAAGGAATGAAAGAGGAAATGGATTCCCTAGTAAATAACTAGACGTGGGATTTGGTTCAGCTACCTACAAAAAAAAGAGTATTACAGAATAAATGGGCTTACAAGTTGAGGGAAGAAGATGGAGGAAAAATGTGATACAATTCTAGACTTGTTGTAAAGGGGTTTGCACAAAAGAAATGTATATATTTTTATGAAATATTTTCTCCTGTTTCTAAAATGAATTCAATTAGGACTATTTTAAGTCTTGTGGTAGTAGAATATTTTCATCTTCAACAGTTAGATGTAAAAAAAAAAAATCTCCATGGGGATTTGGAGGAAGAGATTTATATGCAACAACCACATGGGTATGAGTTCAAAGGGAAGGATAATTTGGTATGTAGGTTGAAGAAGACTTGTATGGCCTAAATAAAGCTCCAAGGTAGTGGTATTTGAAGTTTGACAGGTTTATGACAGAACACGGTTGTAGTAGATATCATTTTGATCATTGTGTTTATTTTAAAAGGATAGAAAATAGAAGATATATTGTCTTACTATTGTATGTAGATGGAATGCTTGTTGCAATGTCTAATATGAAAGATATAAATGTGCTCAAGAAGAAATTAGCTAATTCATTTGCGATGAAGGATTTGGGTGCTGCAAAGAAAATCCTTGCTATAAGAATAACAAGACATAGGAAAAATCGCAAATTGACATTGCCTTAGGGTGAGTACATACAGAAGGTGTTGGAGAGGTTTAGAATGCAGAATGAAAAACTAGTTAGTACACCTTTGGCCAACCATTTCAAATTAACTAAGGAAATGTGTCCCAAGACATGGGGGGAGATAGAATACATGTCCATGGTACCTTATTCATCAACAATTGGTAGCTTGATGTATGTGATGGTTTGCACAAGACCATATATTGCACATGCAGTAGGAGTTGTGAGCAGGTATATGAACAATCCAGGTAAAGAACATTGGGAGGTAGTAAAGTGGATTCTTAGGTATTGGAGAGGTATTGCTACTCGTGCATTATGTTTTGGAGATTCATACACTATTCTACATGGATATGTTGATTCAGATATGGCAGGGGATAAAGATAGCATGAGGAGCACCACAAGGTATGTTTTTACTAGAGGTGGAACAATAGTAAGTTAGATTTCAAAACTGCAAAAGGTTGTTGCACTTTCAACAATGGAAGCAGAGTATGTTGATGCTATAAAGGCTAGTAAATAAATGATTTTGTTACAAAGGTTTATGGAGGAATTGGGAAAGAAGCAGGAGAATAGCAGGTTGTACTGTGACAATCATAGTGTCATTCATCTTGCAAAGAAATCAACTTTGTATTCGAATACTAATCATATAAAACTAAGGTACCATTTCATACGATCCATTTTGGAAGATGGAAATTTGAACTTGGAAAAGATACACACTAGCCATAATCCTGCAGACATGTTAACAAAAGCAGTAAATGGGGAGAAACTAAGTTCCTGCTCAGTTTTAGTTGGTCTTCAATAATGAAGGTGAAGATGAGAAATTTTCCAGGTCCAACAAGGATCATAGTCCAGCGGATACAACATTAGTGGAGTTGTTGAGATAAGTCTCCAAGTGGGAGATTGTTGGTTGTGGAGCCTGATTATCTTCTTGATTTAGAGGTCTTTGTTTTTAGCTGCGTTTATACCCCATGAAGACTTTACACCCTATAATAATGTACACTCCTATACACGGGAGATTGCAGGGGGGGTTACCCCCCCCATGGGGGTTTGGGGGAGAAGCCCCGGAAGGAAAAATTGCCTTGTAAATGTATATTGTGATTTCAATGTAAATATGGACCATTCATTATAAGGTCGCAGATATGATGGTATGTTAGGGATTTTTTCCCTAGAAGGCAACCCTCTTTTATGAGGGAAATGTATTTCAACTATGTTTCATTATGAATATTGTATTCTGAGAGAGGATACTGTGAGAGAAAGAAGAGGAAGTTACAACGAGTGTGTGGTAGGTTGTATCCCTTCATTTTGCTAGATAATAATAAGGCAAGGAACTGGCAATTTCTCTGGTGGACTTAGCCCACACTGGGTGAACCATGTATATCTCTGTCTCTATTGTATTGTGTATCTTCTGTGTTTTATTTCCGCATTTTTTTTATTTTATTGCTCTGCGATCCTATTTTTCCAACATCTTCCACTTTGGCTTTATTATTTCCTAAATTAACAGTGCCTTTTTCAAGTATCTTGGTTGACATATTATCTCCAAAATTTACTTTTCCTTTTCTTGTCTTATTTAACTTGAGAAATTTACTTTGATATCCAGTCATGTGTTTTTAACATCCACTGTCTATATACCACTAGCATCCTTGATTTCTTGCATATAAGGATACATTGCACTATGTTTGCCTTTTCTTCCATTCTTTTTTATTATGGGAAATACTTGTCCTTTTATCATATTTTGGCAATATAGATTCACTGGTTTTATGACCATAGTTGTTGCATTTTTGGAATTCGCTATTGAAGTCTTGAAAAGGAGAAAATAAGTTATAGTTTCTCTTCTCTGTATTGTACTTATTTTTCTTATATATTTGGACATTTCTACGATTGTATTGTCCATAATATTTACAGTGTAGTGCCTTATGTCCAAAATTATTACAAGAGTAACAATATACAATAAATAGATATTTAGGGGGATTCATTCTGATGATTTTATTTTTCTTGTCATCGTTTACTCTAGTAGGGAGTATTGATTTCTGCTTATGTGTAATAGTTTTCAATGCTATCATCTTTGCTTTATTATCTTATTTTCTTAACGAGTTTTTCAGAGCATCTGCGTAACTAATTGGTTTCTTCATATCCTTGTGATGTAGAAGTTGAGTCTTGAGTGTATCCCAAAACAGTCTTGTTGTTTGGTGACCTTTGACTACTGATAATTTCATCCAAGATCTTTGAACTATTTCCAAATTTTGATCCCTTTTTTTCTTTATCAATTTCAATTTTTAGCAGCTTAATCTCATCTTCTAGTTTCTCAAATACTTTTTTTTTATCATCAAGTTGTTGTAAAATGACTTCTTCAATTTTATTAGCTTCCAGGAGCTAGGACTTCAAATCACTGATGGTCTATTCTGACTCTTTGATGGTTTTGGAAACTTCCCTCTCTCTTGATTTAGTAGTTTCTTTAATCTCTAGAAGCTCTTCCCTTAGTACCTTGTTTTGTTTTTTAGTTGTTCTTAGTTCTTCAATTACACTAAGGATTTCTTCTTCAAGGTTCACTTCTTCTTCATCTTATGAATGTTTATAATATTGAGTTTTTATTCCCATAAATATAATCTCTGGTTCGTCTTCTTCATTTTCTTCTTATGAGATATTGTCTTCTTAGGTAAAGAACATTTTATTTTTCTTGTAGAACTTGTTTTTATTATTAGTGTTTTTTTCTTCTGAATTTTTAAGGTTCTTTCGTCATCACTTTCCTTCTTATTAGGATAGGGACATTCATTGGAAAACTGTCCAATTTTTCCATAGTTGAAACATATTAGAGGATTCTTTCCTTTGTATTTCCCTGTCCCTTTCTAGAGTTTCCTTAAGAAGTTGCCAGTTTCCTCATCAGATATATCTGATAACTCATCATTGGTGTTTTTCTCCTGCCTCACATTTCTTTTAAATGATTTAAAGGTTGTTTCTCTTTTTGATGATTTATCATTCCCTATTCTCATTTCATATGCTGTAAAAAATCCATGAAGTTGATCAATTGTGAGTGTTTTAATATCAGGCCTATCTTCAATTGTAGAAATCTTGGCATCATATCTCATAGGTAATGACCTTAGTATCTTTTTCACAATAGGTGTATATGTAAGTTCTTTTGTTGTTGCTTTGATTGAATTAACCACTTCATCTACCCTATGAAGGTATTCAACAATGTTCTCTTCTTCTTTCATTTTCATATTTTCAAACTGAGTTCTATAGGTCTGTAGTTTGGCTTCCCTGACTTTTCTATCTCCTTCATATACAACCTCCAATTTGTCCCATATTTATTTAGTTGACTTACAATGCATACCCTTCACACATATAGAATTTTTCAACCCTCCTACAATTGCATTAACTTCTCTTGAGTTGTCATTGCATATTTTCTTTCTTGCAAGATCTTTGGGTGGAGTGGTTGGTGTAGTGTAACCATATCCAACAAATTCCCATATATCAAAACCAAGAGCCAACATGAAGTATTTAATTCTTATTTTCAATAGATCATAGCCACCTCCATTGAACAATGGTAATTTGTTGTTAGAAATTCCCTCTTGCTGATCCATCTTCAAGATCTACCTTCCAGTTGTTAGACTGTACTGAAGGCACTTGCTCTGATACCAATTTTTGGAATACTAAGAGGGGGGGTGAATCAGTATTACCCCTTTTCAGCAATTAGCAGTTAATTTGTTATTTTGTTAACTACCACAATAGATAAAAAAATGGACTTGTTTGTAAAATCAATTATATAAGTATAATTAATAGGAATTAAAAGGCTTTTATGAAGAATAGTGAAGGACACCAATCCATTTTAGAGCACCAACTCTAGGAGACACAAATCCCCTTCTTCAGGGCACCAAACCTAGGGAGCACCAACTCCCTTGTTTCTTTAGGGCACCAACCCTAGGAAGAACCAACTCCCTTGTCTTTAGGGAACCAACCCTAGGAAGCACCAACTCCCTTAAATTACACTTACTTATTAAACAATATGAATACTTCCATGCTCCTCCCTTCCACCCTCACTTCATAAGAATCCTCAGTTCTTCTTCTTGGACTCTGTTGTTGTTTTGATATTCTAATATGGACTGCATAGACACTTATTCTTCACTGTTCTTCCTTTCTTATATAGTCACCGAACTATTGTGAGATATGAATCATTGTATCAATTTGTTTGGACCATCACACCTATTTATTTAGATTAAAAAAATTAATGTTTGGTTTTCTTCATTATTATTCAAACATTAACGAGAAGGCATTTCAAATTGGTTAGAGTTTTTTTCATAAATGGATCACTGATATGGATCGATTTCATTTTTAACTCGATTCCATGTCTCTGCAAATATTGAAAAAATTGAATTTTGTAGAGGTGCTTCCTTCAAACTATTTACATGTGACCATATGCGCAAAACCATGGGCTTATTAATTTAAGTGATGTTCCCAGCACTTCAAGGATTATGTGATTGTAACCCGTAACTAGGGGTTGGAACCTAGTCCTTTGAAATTCAACCTTCAGGTGTTTTCTCTTTCATTCACTCTTCCAAAGTTTTACCTCTCACAGGGATTGATCTAATGGTTAGCATGATCCTCAGAACCAAATCAATTATCTATCTTTGATCCTTACACTATCCTTCCACCTCTTTATCCAATGGATATGACTTAATCAAACGTTGAGATAGATGACCACTATTTACTTCAAGACTTCAGGACTTCGAGGGTTCGGAGGTCCAGGTAATTGTTGTTCCAATTTCCACTGGAGTTGGTCAGCGCTGAAGTGGTAAACATGGGAGTTCTTACATCATCTTTCCACTATGTTTTGATCTAACGGTCATGTGGGAATCCGAAGGATCTTAGATCAACGATTAGCATTGAAATTCTCCTTTTATGCTTCAAGTAATTGTTGGTTTCCCCTGAAGGAAAAACTCCTGGAGTGACATAACTTGTTGATGTCACTTCTGACTTGGAACTGGCTGAGTGGCTGCCACGTGTCACTTAGATTTGTGACTTACATGTACCTAAAATGCCAACTGGACCTTGAAACTTGTCACCATTTGACTGTGCCACGTGTCATTGCTGACATGGATTGCCTGATGTGTCACATGCCCTCCTCCTGGATCTAACGATCATAGGTTCTTCTGAATCCTTGATCCAACGATTGTGATCAGTTCTAGATCAATGGTCTAGATTCATTTTGGCCTTCAGGACTTTGGGTTATTTTCTCCCACTTCCCAATTTTCTCGAAGTGAGATTCCCCAATTAAACCTCGAGTAACTTGAATTCGTATAATAATCCATATTTGATGCAAAAATATTAATACAATCCAACAGTTGTCAGGATTTCAGCTATTCGGGATCTCGTGAATCCTTTATCCAAGGACTGTGATCAGTTATAGATAAATGGTCTAGATTCATTTCAACCTTCGGGACTTTGGGTTATTCTCTCCCACTTCCCAATTCTCTGGAAGTGAGATTCCCCAATTAAACCTCAAGTAACTTGACTTCATATAATGATTCCATCTTTGACGAGAAAAGCTTAACACGATCCAATGATTGTCAGGATTCTGACTATTCAGGATTTCGTGAATCCTTGATCCAACGATTGTGATCAGTTCTAGATCAATGGTATAGATTCATTTCATCCTTCGAGACTTTGGGTTAATCACTCCCACTTCCCAATTCTCCCGAAGTGATATTCCCAAAATAAACCTTGAGTAACTTGACTTCATCTAACGATCCATATTTGACGTGAAAAGCTTAACATGATCCAACGGTTGTCAGGATTTCAGTTATTCGTGACTCCAGGGCTCTGGGGTTCCAGGGTAGTGTAATCGATGCCAACCGTAGATATATCGGCATGTGATGATTGATGGTCAGTTTCTATTTCAAAACCAAAACTTTTGCGATCGTTAACTCCAACCCTTGCATCCTACAATGGTTCCCCATCGTTGATCTGCTCTTACTGAGATCTGACGGTCAGGACTTAATCGGATATTGATCCAAAGGTTCTCCTCTGTAACTCCCAGATCTGGCGGTCATGGTTTGTCCCTAAATCTACATCTGTGGATAGGATTCTCCCTTGATTCTTTTGTAGTTTTACTATGGGGATTTCAATCCTAATCATTTTTTTGCAATACGCTTTCCCTTTTGATATTTTTGGTTGATTCCTCTACATGTTTGATAATAACAATTCATCATCACTGCAATGAGATTTCCCTTATGATATTTTTGGTTTTTTACTTGGATTCTGAATGATCGAGATCATTGATCTGTTGGGAATTCAATCTCGATGGTGTTTCTTCATTGCACTAATCTCGTGAAATCTAATAGGATGACTCTACTGAGATTTAGGTAGATTCCTCTGCATGTTGTTCATAACAACTCATCATCACATCATAATGACATTGGTTGTTGACATCAATGATAATATGCCAAAAAAATACTTCACTCTAGGTGAAACGTTGTATAACACTTCCTTACACCCACCTTCAAGAGCTAGTATACCGCCTATGAGTCCATGCCCCCAGAACATTTTTATTGCTTCTCCTACTTGTAGGAGTTCATGTGATCAATATGGATATGGTTGGACATTGCATGCACATGATTCTTTAGATAGTTGTTGCACGCCAATGGATATTACAGGAGAAACCTGCAACACATTTCAGAGAATGCATGGGGAAGTATGTTGCGAGATGAATCTCGCATCATATGGAACATATTTTTGTGGGTATCCTGAAAGTAATCTTTGTTGTGGTAGTTTTTTGAACCCGTGCAATATTAAATAAGATATATGTTTTGGAACACTAGGAAAGTGGGAATGACTTGCTGATCGATCGTCATAGTGGGCACAACTTTGACACACTAAGTGTGTTCCTTTCACATTTCTGCAAACTTATGGAACACTGAGAAAGTGGGCACAACTTTCTTATGACATTCATCCAACCGTTGAGCGCATTCCTTTCACATTTATTCAAACTTATCAAGAACATACGATGGTGGGAAATTATAGCCTAAATAATATTCCACTGTTCAATAATATTGGTCCCATTGAACCGTTTGAGGTATTCCAGGATGTTGATTTGTTGTTTCCAGATTCTCTTTCAGAAAAAATAGTCAATGTAATGTCATTCATTGGAGGAGAAGAGATACATGATGAGGAGATTGAAAAGAGTAGCACTAATGGTATGGTGGAGAAGACAAGGAGTTACATTCAGAGTTGGATAATATTTTCTCTGCAGAATCTTACAATCTGGAAGAAGAAAATGAATGGACAATGGACATTTTTCAAGGCCAAGAAGGTATGAGCGATGTAAATGGAGGTGGAAATATAGTTTGTGGTTCATAATTGAAAGATATTTTACTATTCGATTTTGATTTAAGGGAGATGCCAACCATTTCAAGATATGATGGTCACCATGTCAATGATTTTCAAGGAGATTGTAAAATCACAGGTGATATAGCGAACTCTGGATGTTTTGATAACATAATTCAATAAGTATCATTTTTTTTTTCTTTTCTTCCCGGTTTAGCTCTGAAAATTTCATCCATCAATCGGTTACATACCAAATCAAATGTGTGCATAGGTAGGCCAAAGAAGTAGAGAAAATGGAATATACATGATGAATGTCGTTGTTTTATGTATTTAGATGCATTGTTTTGTTGATATATGATAATTTATTCTTTCAATCCATGTAAGAATGAATTTTGTCTTTATTTATTCTTTTAATCCATGTAAGAATGAATTTGATCTTTATTTATTCTTTCAATCCATGTAAGAATGAATTTGGGCTTTTAGAATAAAGGGTGCATGATTATTTTTTGAATATTAATTCGAAATCCATAAACAAATTTGCTCCTATATTATTTTTGTCTTTGCCTTTACTCTACACTATTTTATGCTCATCACTATATGCATTACAAAGAATTCAAAAATGCTTCTAGAGCTTTCATGTACTACAACTGAAACTTTTAATGAGGAGAATCTTATTTGGCGAAGCTATTTTCTAAAGAAATTTGATTCTCATGTTGGACTTATTGTGGACTATTCCTTTGCGTTTTTCTCAACACTCGTGTTGTGTAAGAATTACTTTGTATTGTATATTATTCTCACATATGTTTTTTGCATTTTTTCGGTTCTTTAGGGGATATTTGTTTGAATTCATTGGCATATGACTATAAATAATTGTTTAAATTATATACCATTATGTGTTTGTAGTTATTTATTCGTATTCTTGTTTATGCTAAGTGTGAACTATTTCCTATGTCATTGATAAGAATATTGCTAGTTTTATGTTCACTTTCTGGTTACCTTAGTTTTTTTCGGACACATGTATCTTATATTAGTTAAATTTCATTATTTATATTAGAATCCTTCATCGGTGGATCGGGACACAATTAGTAAACCCTAAACCAAAAATGGTTGTCAGGCTAGAATCTAAATGGGTTCCCTATTTCAAATGGTGAGAGGTCTAATTGGTACATTTTACCGGGGGTAACCTTGTTGTCGACAAAGGAATTTTTTCCCGTGTCAACACAATCCTTCTCCATCCTCTCCACCCCTCAAGATCCGTAGGTTGATCCATGCTAAAATTGTGGAGTGTCAACTTAAAGGTCTCTGCTACAAATATGATGAGAAATAATTTTGGGGGCATAAATGTAAGGAGGAAACACTCTATATGGCCATTTTGAAATAATTTAAGATGATGAAGTTGAATATGTACCTTAGGATACTCTTCTTCCAACCATATAATACATTTCCCCATCTACTCCACATGATGTGGAACCATAGGTTTCCTTGCATGCCTTGACTAGTATTTATGCTCCCCAAACCCTCAAATTGATTGGGTACATCAAACGTCACAAAGTCATTGTCTTAATTGATAGTGGTAGCACCCATAAATTCATTCATCATCATCTATCCCAATAAATACACTGCTACATCCATTTTGTGAACAACTTCCAAATCATTGTTGTTAATGGAGGTTCCATGAAATGCGATGGTCATTGTGAAAATGTGAGACTTCAAATGGATGGTTATTCCTTGAAAACCCACATGTTTTCTATTATAATGGGTGGGTGTGACATTGTCTTAGGTGTCAAATTCTCATATATAGTAGGTCCCATCACCATGGATTTCCATGAGTTATACATGAGTTTCCAATAGGAGAGGCATCACTACCCTTTCAAAGGAATCACAGTCGACTCTCTAGAGATCATAAGATCTCACCATATGGAAAGGATTCTTAAAAAGGGGAATTCAATAATTACGGTTTAGTTTCATGCCATTCAATCCTTTGAGACTCCTTCTAAACCCATTCAACCTATATTCTTTGCCAAACGCCAATACCTATTTGAACACCCCAAGGAATACCACCCTCCATAGGTGAGAACGATCATGTTATTCCTCTCATTCCAGCTAGTTTCCCACATAATGCATGCCTATATCATAATAAATTCCCCCCCCCACCAAAAAAAATATATATATAATACCATTAGGAGTTTCTAGCAGCTAGTGTCATATGCCCTTGTGCCATTCTGTATTCATCACTAATTGTGATGGTCCTCAATACATAATGCACTTGGTGCATGCATCCTAACTTTTGATCTCTCAACAAAATAATAGTTAAGGATAGGCTCCCCATTCAAGTCATTGATGACCTTTTGCATGAGCTTAAAGGTGATCAATTATTCTCCAAGATCGATCTCTGCTCAAGTTATTACCCAATTCGCATGAAGGAAGTGAATATTCCTAAAACTGATTTTTCCACTCATGAGGATATTTTGAGTTTTTGGTGAATCCGAACTTTGGACTTTGCAATGCACCTTCCAACTTCCAAAGTCTCATAAACAAAATATTTCAACTCTTTATTCATAATTGCGTCCTTGTATTCATTTGTGACATGTTGATCTGCAGTAAAACGTGGCATGCCTATGTCACCCATATGAATTAGGTCTTACAACTACTTGTTAATCATCAACTCTTTATTAAGAGGTCAAAATTTTCATTTGGTATCTCTAAAATGGAATATTTAGGCCATATTTTTAGTCATGATGGTGTATCTGTGGATCCAAAGAAAATTGAAGCAATGAAGGATTGGCCCCACCTCAAAACCCTTAAAAATTTAAAATGTTTTCTTGGTTTCACTAGTTATTATGGAACGTTTGTAAGGAACTATGGAAAGATTCCAACTTCCTTCAAAACCTTGCTTTATTTTTTTATTTTTTTCTTTCTTTCAGTTTGGAATGATGCCATAGAACATGCCTTCCAAGATTTGAAGAATTCTATGTACACAACCTATTACTTTCTCTACCAAACTTCGCTAAAACATTTGTCTTGGAATGTGATGGATTTAGTAAATGAATCAGAGTAGTACTCATGTAAGTGGGATGACCATTGGATTTTACCAGCAAATAACTATGTGAGAGTCACTTGGGAAAATCAACCTTTGAAAAGGAGATGATCATTATATTGAATGTTGTGGATATATAGCATCCATACCTACTTGGGAAACATTTATAAATTAAAACCAACCATCACAACCTAAAATACTACTTCTTGGAGCAAAGGATTTCATCCCTTGAGCAACAAAAATGGGTCACCAAAATGTTGGGATTTGACTATGAGATAATTTATAAGAAGGGAGAGGAGAATGTGGTAGTATATGCTCTCTCTCGAAAGTATGAATAGTATGGGTCCCTTGTTTTCACTCTCTTTCACAGTAGTAGACTATTTGAATGATATTCATAACGAATTATTAAAATATCCCAAGTTCACTCTCTTGATAGAAAAACTTCAAATGGAACCTGATGCATATCAGGGATACACTTGGAAAAAAGAAGGCATTTGATATAAATGGCAGCTTTATTTGAATAAAAAACCAACATTTAAATCTAAGGTGTTATCTGAACTCCATGCATGTCCAACAATAGGTCATTTAGGGTTTCATAAAACATATGAAAGGATCAAATATTTTTTTTTTTTTTAAGGAATGAAGGACACCCACACCTTTGTGGTAGAATGTGAATTTTTCCAATCAAACAAGGGAGAGATAGTGGAACCTCTAGGTGAACTACAACCTTCACCCATTCAGCCAATTGTATGGATTGACATCTCTATGGAATTCATTGTGGAGTTACCCAAATATAACAATAAATTCATCATCATTGTTGCGATTGTTAATCTTTCCTAATATTCTTACTTTTATGCTGTAAAAAACCCCTTTTAATCCCCTACGGTCACTTGAGTATTCATGGATAATATGTTTAAACTCCATGGTATGTTGCAATCTATTATGATCGACCATAACCCCACTTTCACTATCAATTTCTAGAAGGGGTTGTTTTGGCTATAGGGCATTGAATTGAATCTTAACATGGCATTTCATTCCAAAATGACGGTGAAATGAATCTGTCAACAAGTGATTGAAAGTGTATTTGATAATGCCAATGGGTTTAGTGGTTACTCACAATATAATGGTGGTATAATACAACTTTCATGGTGCCACTTAAATGATCTTGTTGATGTTATCTATGGAAAAAATTCCCCGTCAACATTATCCTACTTACTCAAAGTCTCTAAGGTGCAAGAGGTAGACAAAAACCTCATAGATCAGGTTTCCATTATCCACACTCTCGATAATAATATGGCAATGGATCATAACAAGATGAAATAGTATGTCCAACATCATCCATAAAACCATTTTGAAAAAGGGGATTAGGTGTTCTTGTGTCTACATCCTTATAATAAAACATCCCTCAAAGAAAATCACTACCAGATCTTGCTCCCAAGTTTTATAGCCCCTATAAGTTCCTCAAACATATTATGTTAGTGGCTTACAAATTGTAGCTTCCTAACAAATCTCAAATTCATCCAATCTTTTAGGTCTCTTGCTTAAAGAAATTGGTCGGATCTAATTTCCATATTCAAATTATCCTTCTAGAACTAGATGATGAAAGGTCCATTTCATTGCATCTCAAGGAATTCCTTGACAAAAGAGAGGATCATCTCTTCCATTACACTATCTAGGATGTCTTGATACAGTGGCAGGATATAACAACTACAGATGCCACATGTGAACCAATATATATCCTTAAAGCTGCATGCCACATGTGAACCTCAACATATATCCTTAAAAATTCCCTCATCTCCTACCTTTGAGGACAATGCTACTTAGGGGCATACACTTCGTGACACCAACCCCTTATGTAGATAGGATAGGTTCTTTCTTTGTATGGAGGTCATCTCTAGTAAATAAGGCCCATGTAGTAGTGTGAAAGAAATAGTTGTGAGAAGTCTTACTAGAAGGTTTTTCCTACTAGAAATTTCCTTCTCTAGAAATTTCATATGAGATAGATAGAACTATATAACAAAGTAGAGGTAGTATAGTGAGATGTCTTGTGAAGTATATTGTAATTAGATATTTTCTCATCTGGAGGTTTCCCCCGGAAGGGGCAAGTGAAAATTGTTCTCATCAATAAAGGTATAATTATTTGTGCTATTCTAGTTCTTATATTGCATATTTTTGTTTTAATTTGTCATTTTTGCAATAAATCTAGGTATATTCTATAATTTCTTCTATTAATATTTTGATTTTCTGATAAAGAAGAACATAGAGGAAGGAGTATGTTTTGAGAAATTTTACTATGCAGTCATTATTTGATAAGGTATAGATTCTTCATGTAGGATTATCTTCTATTACTTATGACCATACTTTTAGAGAGAGGAACTTGTTGGAAGATGCATTATCAAAGGAGGGTCTAGGTTTAGCACATGGAGAATGTGTCATCTTGGATGATCGGGATGACAAATTGGAGCTTCCTAACAACTCTCAAATTCACCCAATCTTTCAAGTCTCTTGCTTAAATAAAGTAGTTGGATATAATTTCCATATTCAAATCATCCGTCTAGAACTAGATGAAAAAAATTTCATTTCATTGCATGATCCGGATTTAGGAGTGGAACGAACTGATTAACACATCGAATACAATAAACATAGAGATATGAAGAATAACACAAATATCCAATGAAAAATATCTTCTATTGAATAATTAAATAGGATGAAGTTGTAAAACTGTAGAACTGGAACACTTGCTCAAATGGTGGTATCTATCTCTGAGAAGAGATGTGGCTGCTACATGCATCCGTTTGAGAAGAATGAATTACCATGAGGCTCTAGAATTTTTTTTGATATTACTCATGAATTCCAAATCCCTAGACATCCAAAAACCTAAACCTAGGAGGTAAAACGTCAAGTCATGTCGGCCCTATGGGTAAGTTGGTACCTCAACTTCATAGGGTCGTAACGTTTGCATACGACCTCCATTTTAGGCGCATGATAGCCTGTTTGATTGTGGAAAGCCAAAAAAAACATTGTTTAGGCCTCCAAAACAGTCCTGGAAGTACAACAAGATGTGCTAACATGAAAACATACAAAATAAGCTAGTTGGATTAGGTGAGAGGCCACCAATATCCACCTATAAGATGTGTAGGACTTCATACAACCCCAGAAGTGTATAAAACGCAATTACAAAGAAGTATAGAAGAATGTGTTGAACTAAAAATGGACAAGAGGAGTCAGTTGGAATAGGTGGGTGGTCACCAATATCCAACTGGATCAATCCTCCCCCCTTAGGAAGCAATGGTCTCCATTGCATTGAGTTCCCCCATCATGTGAGGAAACTTTTGTTGGATTTGGCCCCAGGTGAGCCACTTTCCTTGGTGTAGGAGTTTCCCTGCCTTCACAACCCGATAAAGATGGATCTTATGTTGGCGGGTTCCCTTGACATGTGTGTCCACTATCTGATCAATGGATTCTTGTTCCATGCATTCGGGGTTGAGCTATGTGGGTTTTAGTTGTTCTACGATCTCTGAGGTGTCCAATAATGGTGTAAAATATGGTCGAAGGAGGTTCACATTGAACACTAGGTGCAGGCCAAGGAAGGGTGGAGTGTTGAGCTCAAATGCATTGCTACCCACATCCTTTGTGATAGTGTAAGGCCCATAGCGAAGTGGGTGGAGATTTCGATGGGGCCCTATGAGATTCTCCTTCTGCAAATGTAACCTAACTTTGTCACCAACCTGAAACTAGTGTGGTGCCATGTGTTGATCATGGCGCTGCTTGTACTTAGCATTGGATTTATGCAAAATATCCTAGACCTGTTGGCGGATGTGATGAATCCGCTCAATGAATCTAGTGGCTTTGTCGAGAACATACTAATCATGGGAACATTTCGTCTGTGTGGTGGGAAGAGGAAGTGCAACATCAATGGGTCCCAAGGGTTAGAATCCCAAACCCATCTAAAATGGGCCATGGTCAGTGGAACTATGGAGATCCCTATTGTAACTGTGTTGAACATAGAAGAGACGCTCATCCCATGTATGTGGATGATTATAATTGTACATGCGCAGGATGTCCACAATCATCCGATTGACGACCTCTATTTGGCCGTCTGTTTGGGGGTGGAAAGCAGTGGTTTTTGTGAGCTTGGTGTCCAACAATGATGAGAGACTCGACCAAAATGTGCTAAGGAATTTGTTGTCTCAGAAGAGTATGATGGTTTGTGGTATCCCAAAGTGGATCCACACTCGTTCGAAGAATATCTTGGTAGTATCTTCCATTGTGATATTCTTCTTGCAGGCTGTGAGGATGGCCATATTTGAAAATTGATCAACGACCAAAATTACGTAGTCATTCCCTTTCTTGGTGGATGGAAGGCCCGACATGTAATCCATTGAGATGGATTCCCAAGGGTTCTTAGGAGTAGTAAGAGGGTTTTATAAGCCTTGCTTCTTTATGGCTAGCTTGGAAATGGCAAAGTTAGTGCAAGATCTAATAGACTTGTTGACGTCCTGTCGAAGTTTTGGCCAATAAAAATGTTTTTGAATAATGACCACAGTTTTCTCCATGCCAAAATGTCCTTCCATTCAACTATAGTGGGATTCCCAAATCATATTTGCATGCTTGCTTGTAGGAACACAGAGATGGTCCAAGTGTCATAAGAGTCCTGAATGTGAATGTCGGTGACAGTCGCACCTGTACCCAAGAGATGATAGGTGGTGGAGATGTCTGGATCTTGTTGATAAAGTTGGGGCCACTCAGATGCTTCATGTCCATAGGAATGGAGGACAGTGGTGAGTGCAACCAAAGGAGGTCGAATGAGGCAGTTGGCGACATGATTTGAGATACCTGTCTTATGCTTGATATTGAGATGGAACTGCTGCAGGTAGGTGGACCTCTTCTGAAGGCGGTCGTTCTGCAATTTCCCATGTGTATGTATGAACTACAGAGGCTTGTGATCGTCTCTTTTCCTAGAATGTAATTCCCATTGACAATAGGCTTGTACAATGGAATGCATTTCCTTATCATAGGTGGGGTATTTCCAGACAGTATATGTGAGTGTCTCACTATGGTATGCCATCGGATGACCGTGATGAGTGTGAACTGCACCCACGACATGGTTTGATGCATCAGTCTCAATCTCGAATGGTTGTTGCAGATCAGGAAATGAGAGTACTGAAGCTGAGCACAAGTGATGCTTCAGATAATTGAATAGTCATTGTTTTTCCTTCCCCCAAATGAACTTGTCCCTACCACCTCCCTTGGTCACCTGGATAAGGGCCCATGAAATATGGGAGAATCCCAACATGAACCTTCAGTAGAAGTTGGCTAGTCCCAAGAAGCTCCAAAGCTCGGTCAGTGTGGTCAGGGTTGGTCAGTCACGAATGACTTGGATCTTAACTGGATCAACATGTACCCTGTGCTCATCAATAATATAGCCCAAGTATTGGACCATTTTCATGCCAAAAGAGCATTTTTCCAAGTTTGCATATATCTTGTGCTACCGCAGAGTGCTCAAAACCTGATGAATATGATGCATGTGCTCCTCCCACATGCTATTGAAGATGAGGATGTCATACAAATATACCACCACAAAGGAGTTGTTGAAGGTTCTTAATACATCATCCATAAACCTCATGAAAGTGGTTGGTGCATTTCTTAAGCCAAAGGGCATGACTAGCCATTCGAAGAGACCTTCTTTAGATTTGAAGGTTGACTTCCATACATCTTTTGGTTTGATGGGAACCTGGTGATAACCATACTTTAGGTCAATCTTGCTGAATAAATTTTCCCCCTTGATTTGGTCAAGAAGGTCATCAATCCTGGGAATGGGGTACCGGTTCCTGACTATGATTTTGTTTAAGGCTATGTAATCAATGAAAAGTCTCCACATCTCGTCCTTCTTCTGCACCAGTACAATCAGGCTTACGCAAGGGGAGGAGTTGGGTCTCATGTGCCCCTTTTGAATAATCTCTTAGATATAACACCTGCTTTCTTAATTTTACATCAACGAGCAATGATAGAATGGTCCATTAGGTAGAGGTGCATCGAGGTTCAGATCAATTGGATGCTTGACCTGGCAGTGTGTCGGTACCCCTGCTGGTGAGCAGAAGATGTCTCTGTATTCTTCCATGATCTTGTACACTTGCTTTTGTTGCAAAGAGAGGCTCTGTGTAGAGGCCATGGATGTGGCGGCGACCTTTTTCTCACTGTGAGAACAAATCACAAAGATGACTAACTTCTCAGTCTGTGAGATGACCTTACTACATTTCTTAGCAGAGATTAAAGAAATAGAAATATACGGTGCTACCTCTGGTATCATGTACAATTGTCTACCCAAAGTAATAATAACACTATTAGGTATAGACTCATACATAGCATGATGCTTCCACAAACATGGTTGTCCTAAAAGAACATCAAAAAATTTAAGGGGAAGAATATCACACAATAACTCATCTTTGAAAGGCTTGATGCCATAGGGCAGATGACACTGTTGGCTGACACAGAGATCTTGTCCTTGGCGAGGCCAACCGATGGTGTATGATTGTGGGTTCGGTGTTGTTGGTAGGTCCAGCCGCTTGATGACCTCTGTTGAAATCAGAGTCTTCTGAATACCGCTATCGACAATGAAATGAAGTAGAGTCCCCTTTACCCACATCTGCAAGTGAAAGAGGCGTTCCCCTTCCTCTACTTCTTCTGGTTCGCTTGGTCGAAATTTGGTGGTAGAAATAGTCGCATTAGGTTCAGCATTGATAATATACTTCCCTCCTTCAATATTTGATTCGAAATCAGAATCAAACTTTGACTCGGAGGCCTTCAATTCGGCCATGAGTGACTACTTGGAGCGACATTATTTGGTGTTGTGCCAAGGGATTTTATGGTACTCACACCATTTTCATGTGTCCTTCTTCGTCTTCTCATTTCCCTTGTTGTGTTGCGGCTTGGACTGGTTCTCCTGAGGGCGACCATCTCGACTTGGTCCCTTGTTGTGTGGGTTGGGGCCGTCTTTTCCCTGCTTTGACTATGAGGGGTTTGCATATCCAAACTCTCGCCTTTTCTGCTTAAATTTTCGCTCGATCTTGACAGTGTATCTATAAGTTGTGCCCAATGAGGCGATGTCCAGAAAATCCATTTCTGTTTGAATGTATCTATGCAAACAATTTCGATATTTGAGCACCATATGATGCTTAGAGTCTTTGATACCCAATTTGGTGCGCAGGGTATGGAAAATATTGGTGAAATATGGTACTGTCTGATCCCTTTCTTGACCTAGGGTGGTCCATCTAGTATATTGTTCCTAGTAGCTTCCAACATGGTAGTATTGTTCTTTAATGGTGTCCCGGAAGGAATACCATGTAGGGGCTACCACAAACATTGCAGATTCCTCTATGGCCCTTTTCTCAGAGTAAGTATCCAACCAGTCTTTAACATGGGGAATGACCTTGAGGAGTGAAAAAATGATATTTTCCCTATCGGAAAAATTTTGGACCGAAAAATACCCTTCGAGCAAATTCAACCATTTATCTACAACATCTGCATCTATCATTTCTTCAAATAATGGAATATCAAAATTTAGTTGTACCTTGAAGGGGGTTTCATGGCCACTTGATGAAGATTCTTCTCCTGTGGGCAGTCGTCGAAGGATCTGCGTGAAGTTGTCCATCATTTTGTTCCTTTGTCACGAGAGGGCTTCCTTGAGAAACATTTTAATAGGATCTCCTGCTCCATCATCTTTCTTTTCATCCCCCATGGGTTTTCGTCAGGCTCGGTGCGACCGATATTGCAATGGCTCGATTGGTTTGATTCCCAACTTCTTGTACCCAGATCTTGTCAGGGACATGCACGAATAAAAATAAATGAAGAGAAGACTGCTCTGATACCATTGATACGTATTTAGGAGAGGAATGAAATTATTAATAGACTGAATACAATAAACACAGAGATATGAAGAATAATAGAGATATCCAGTGAATAATATCTTCTATTGAATAATGAAATAGGCTGAAACTGTAAAACTGCAGAACTGAAACACTTGCTCAAATGGTGGTAGCTATCTCTTATAAGAGATGTGACTACTATGCACATTCGTCTGAGTAGAATGAATTACCATGAGGCTCTAGAGGACTTTTTGATATTATTCGTGAATTCCAAAACCCAAGACATCCAAAAATCTAACCCTAGGAGGTGAAACACCAAAAGTCATGTGGGCCCCTATGGGTAAGTTGGTAGCTCAACTTCTCAGGGTCGTAAATTTTGCATACGACCTCTGTTTTAGGCACGTAATATCCCGTTGGAAAGATATTTCAAAGAGATACACATTCCACCATCAAAATTTGACATCATCTATAGTTTGACTGTGGGGAGAAAAAAAAAACATTGTTTAGGCCTCCAAAACAATCCTGAAAGTACAACAAGATGTGTTGACATGAAAACATACAAAATAAGCTAGTTGGATTAGGTGAGAGGCCACCAATATCCACTTGGAAGATGTGTAGGGATTCAAACAACCCCAGAATTGTAGAACCCACAATTACAAACAAGTACAGAAGAACGTGTTGAACTAAAAACAGACAAGAGGAGCTAGTTGGAATAGGTGGGTGGCTACCAATAGCCAACTGGATCATTGCATCTTAAGGAATTCCTTGAAAAAAGACAACATCATCTCTTCCGTTGCACTATCTAGGAGGTCCTGATAGAGTGGAAGTATACAACAACTAAGGATGCCACATGTGAACCAATATATCCTTCAACGTTTCCCTCATCTCCAGCCCCGAGGACAATGTTACTTTCTAAGGGGGAGGTCATGTTAAGGTCATACACTAACCCCCTTATGTACATAGATAAGTTTCTATATATGGAGACCATCTCTAGTAAATAAGGCCCATGTAGTAGTGTGAAAGCAATAATTGTAAGAAGGCTTACTAGAAGGTTTTTCTTACTAGAAAGTTCCTTCTTTAGAAATTTCATATGAGGTAGATAGAACTATATAAAGAAGTAGAGGTAGTATAGTGAGATGTCTTGTGAAGTATATTGTAATTAGATATTTTATCATCTGGAGGTTTCCCCCTCGAAGAGGCGAGTCAACATTGTTCTCATCAATAAAGGTATAATTGTTTGTGCTATTCTAGTTCTTCTATTGCATATTGTTGTTTTAATCTATCATTTTTTGCATAAATCTAGGTATATTCTATAATCTCTTATATGAATCTTTCAATTTTCTAATAAAGAACACTATAGAGGAAAGAGTATGTTTTGAGAAATTTTATGGTGCAGTCATTATTTTATGAGGTATGGATTCTTCATGTAGGATTATCTTCTATTACTTATGACCACATTTTTAGAGAGAGGAACTTGTTGGAAGATGCATTATCAAAGGAGGGTCTAGGTTTAGCACATGGAGAATGGATGGTCTTGGAGGATTAGGATGACTTCCATTCTAAATTTTCTCATGCCACTTTTCTTTTAGGGTTTCCGAATATTTATCATTGGAGTAATTGTTCGAATTCCCTTTTTTGTGATATATATAAATAGAATTTTAAAAATCAATTTTGGAGAACATGTGGTCAATAATTAAGCCTGAGAAAATCTATTAATACACTTTTTAAATAAAAATATAAAACTATGTGTTGATATCTGTAAGTCTAATATTAAAAGGACATATTTCATGTCAATCTCTTGAACATATTGGAAGGTTTAAATAGTGCATTTTGTATCTAATACACTTTTTTTTAATAAAAATATGGAACTATTTGCTAATATCTTTAGGTCTAATATTAGGAGGACACACTTCATGTCAATACCTAGAAATGTTTAATTAGTGCATTTTGTATCTACCCCATAGATGGTTTTCTATGACCTTCTTAAGGAACACATTAACCTAGGAAGGGAAACATGTCATTTGGAAGTTGAGAGAATAAAATTTTAAAGTAAGAGAAATAACAACAATTATATGTTGTATGGACTTTAATTTTTATGAATAAATTCAATTTATTAGTTAAATCTATGTATTAATGAATGTTTGGTTTATGTATAAATATGAAGTAATCATTAAATTAGTTAATTAATTTATTTAGAGAATAAAATAAAAATAACTTATTTAATGTAAAATAACCTTTGATAACATTATGAATAGACTTTAAATCTTATTTTTAAGGTATTTAGTAATGAATTTAATTTAGTAATGTAATTATTTTTTTTATTTTTTTAAGGTATTTAGTAATGAATTTAATTTAGTAATGTAATTTTTTTTTCTTTTTCTTTTTTCTTAAAGTGTTTCTAGAGAAACTATGAACATTTGTATGTAAAATTGAAATTGAACACAGTTCCAAAAATAAAATTGAAGTTAAACAAATAACTACATAAGCATTTATATGTAAAATTGAAATTGAACACATTTCCAAAAATAAAATTGAGCTTGAACAAACAAGGACATAGATAGGACAAAATTCACTATATTTTAGTTTTGAAAAATAAGAATACATTTTTAAAATGAGTTTTTCTAGTATTAAAATTTTATTTAATTATAAGAAATGTGTGTATTGTTTGATTTATACTTAGATGTATTTAATAATTATAATTAAAAAAAATATGTGTATTGGTTGACTTATAATTTATAATTATAAAAAATAAATATATTGTTGATTTATTTTTAGATAATAATAGAATGAAATATTTTTTATGATTAATTTTTTATTTTTAATTGAAAATAAAAAAATATATATTTAATATCAAAAAATTAAAAAATATAATTATAATAAAATAACTATTTTTATGATTAATTTTTTAATATATTTAATTGAAATGTAAAATTTTCTAGCGGGAAAATAAAATAAAAAATCAAATTGAATAATAGTAATTTAAAAATGGAAATTCTAATGAGAGCCAATTCTTCCATCCACTATTTTGCTCTCACATACATAATAAACAATGTATTTTTCTTTTCAATTAACAAATGGAGCGTACGTCACACAACCCCATCATAAAAATTCAAATAATTCACCATTCAATGGTAAAAACTTTGCTCATAAAAATTCAAATAATCCACCATCCAAAGTAAAACTCTGCTCATGGACCGTGCAAAAATCCAATGAAAGTGCTCTTCACGGTGAAAATCAAATTCCAAGGTGAGAAAAATCTGAAGTGCTTTTTGCTAAAATTAAACAGAAAAAGAAAGTAAATAATCAATTTAAAAAAAAAGCAAAGATGTCAACTGTGGGTGGTTTATATATACTCTTTTCATCTCTACATATAATAATTTTCCATCTAACTTGTTAATTTTGTTTCAGTGATAGTGCAACATGAACATGGAGGAGACTTTCAGGCAAAGAAAGCCTATATGTCCCAGATGCAAGTCTTGGGAATATTGCAGGTTTAGGTATATGAACAACAAGGGTCACGCTAAGAAGATGTAGCCAAGATATCGTTGTGATAGGTGTGGAAAATACTTCACTTTGGGTGGAAAGTTGTATAACATTTCCTTAAACCGACCTTCAAGAGCTAGTATATTGCCTAAGAGGCCATGTCTCCCCAACATTTTTATTACTTCTCCTCCTTGCAGGAGTTCATGTGATCAATGGACATTGCATGCACCAACTTTTTCAAATAGTTATTGCAATCCAATGACAAGTATAGGAGGAACCTGCAACACATTTCAGAGAGCCCATGGGGAAGTATGTTGCAGGATGAAGCCTGGGTTAAGAGTGCAGTCATATGGAATACATTCTGAAAATAATATTTGTTGTGGTAATTTTGTGAATCCCTACAACCACGATTGCTTCCTTAATTTTGTGGTAATTTGACAGCCATGATTGCTTCCTCGAAAACTCCAGTTGTCAGTCGGTCAATAGGCGCTTACCCTTCTTTATGGCCCCTCTTTCCATATGACCACGGGCTATGATCATGGGTCCAATTCCTGGGCGCTTTGTGATTTCTCACTTCACAAACTCGCACTGTGCTCCATGCTAAAACCTTTGATTTGTGAAACCATGACTTCTCGGATCTGGTGCCACGTGCCCCTTTGGATCAGACGGTCCAAAGCCACTTCGTGCTTCGTGAAGTTTACTTGTGCTTCCTCCCAAAACTCCCGAGAGTCGCTTCCGCGAACCATCGGATCGGCTGCCACCTGTCCCCTTAAGATCTATGGTCCATATCTAATCTTCCTTTGACCTGTGACTTCAGGCTTCGTCCAGTTCGTCACTTTGGGGCCTTTGCACTTCGACGACTTTAGCACTTCGACAGCTTTGACACTTCGACGCTCAGGAAAATTTTGCATCCCTCACTTCAGTTTTCCTGAAATGACTTTCTCCGCAGCTCGGATCTGGCGCCACGCATCCTGCTAGATCGGACGACCCATGTTAATTTTGGGTTTCGGGACATCGAACCTTTGATGAACAACTTTAACAACATTTCGAACTCCCAATTCCCGAGAACCATCAATATGATATTCTTAGGAATGCCCGCCGTTGAAGTCGATCTCGCCTGTTGCTTGCATTTCGAACCTGACATGGACTACTTTGAATACTGCGCTTTGATGTTCCTTTTGCAAGTCACGAACTTGGACAACCTGATGCCCTTGACAACTATATGTGATAACACCTACAACAGACAATCCTATCGAAACTACCCTTCGTGGAATTTTCCCCACAGAGTATCAAGCTAACACACTCATGATTTTTCCCAAAATCTGGAACCTACAAGCCTATCATCAAAACCTTCATGGAATTTTCCTCGCAGAGTATCAAGTTAACACAATTGTGATTCTTTCCAAAAGTCACAACCCACAAGCCTATCAGATTTACCCTCATGGAATTTTCCCCATGGAGTATCAAGACATTAAATCTCTTCCCACGAGACTTCTCTCATGAACCTTTCTTCGTGATCCTCTTCCCCTGAGTCTTTCTCCACAAAGCTTCTTCCCGTAGTCCTTCTCTCATGAAATTATTCCCACAAGACTTATCATGTGAGCTTCTTCCTAAAAGCATCCTCCTCATTGGATCTGTACCATCGATCTTCGAGATCAGAGTGATCTCAGCAAAACTTCTCCCAACTTCGTCAGGCTTATCCAAACATGCAAACAAAATATCAACTATTGATTCTTAATGTGGAGATGATATTGATGGTTGATCGATCAAAATTTGTTCCACAACCCTTACCTTATGCCACCATGACACTTCCACCATGGACCTTATTAGTACATGTCATCACATCACAAAAATTTTCCAAAATCCCAAAAATTATAAATTTCGAGAATTTTAAAGTTTCTCCAAAACATTTCTTCAATGAAATCGGAAGTATTAATTGATTTGTAATTAATCTAGGCCGTTGATTTCCAAGTTGGATACAATCTGGGCCCTTGATTCTACTAACTCCTCAATCACTAGTAAAAACATATAATTCAACCTTCTAAGTTAAATTTGACTCTACAACTTGTGGATCTATGCCATCAATAATCTCCTCAACCATTTTGATTGTAATTTCGACCTGAAATCGTTTATAAATTTGGGGATTTCACTATCGTTTCACAATTTTTCCCAAATCTATCATAGATGAAACTCCACAACAACAAATTTCTACCAAATTCGCATTGTTCCTTGGCCCATATGGGTCCATTTTTTGAACCAGAAGCTCTGATACCATATTGTAACATACCCTCCCACTAAAACGAAATTTAAACGCCCCACACATAAAAAATAAACCAAGGATAAGAGGGTCGATAAATTAACATGCATATAACAACATATTTTAAAACGTGAATGCAATTGTTCAGGCAAAACAACAAACACATAACATTCTTACAAAAACATTTACGCACTGGAATTAACATCATAAACATAACAAGAAACTTATTTTTTATAAAATAACCAACTAGTTGCGTACGAAGGATGTTCTTCCTAGCCATAGGCTTGCTATTCATTTTTTCTCAACAAAAATCCACCCCTGAGCTAAGGCTATGAGTCCACAATGATATTTTTCCCTCTTGGCTATCCACTCTCCACATTCAACAGCCCAAAACCCAGGTTCTACTCCAACAACAATTCCAATCCACTAGCTCTCTTCCCCACAACCTGTACAACCCAAGGAATGGGACCCCCCTTCACTGCACATAGTCCCTCATCCCTTCCCACTTCCCTCGAGGGCTCCAATGCACTCATTTGGCCAGGAATATCACAACTAGGGACTCCATGAACTCTTAGTTGCTCTAGGAGTGTTCACAACAACCTTCACAAGGCTTGTAATCCATTTCCTAAACATGAAAACACTCCACAAGCATGCAACCTATTTTTACGAGGACATAGGTCACATTTCCATCATAAACACAGCTCAATAATGGTTTCCTTCAAGCACAACATGGATGGTTCTCTTCCCAACACACAACTCTTCTCTTGCTACCCAAAATATGCATATAAAAACTCTCCTCTTTTTCCATACGAATTTCCTTCTTCTCCCTTTCTTTCTTGAATCTCACTCTTCCCAAAGATGATTGTACTTCAGCCCCATGCTCTTAATAACTAAGAAATGTGACTTCTCACACCCACCCTCTTACATGCATTCAATGATTAAGAGTCTAAAAAGTTAAAGGGAGGATTATATGATAATGTCACATTAACTCAACCAAATGAAATGGGTTTCCCTTTGGATCCCCCTTTAGCCCCCTCTCTTGTGGAATCATATCCCACCATTGCTACCATCCTTCTTGTATCATAGCCAATGATTATTATTTTTGTTAATCATTCCAATGTACATATTGTTTTTATTAATAATTCCAATGTACATAATACATATTTTGGCCCTAGACCACATTAATAAATATGGGTCTTCACCCCAAACATATCGTCTCACTAACCTAAATCACATTTATACAATTACATTATAATTGTGGGGATTAAAATTGGGGATGTTACAAGCATACGATGATCCTTTTGCAAAACATAGATTGGATGTTTAAATTGAACCAAAGTACCCATTAATGTAGCTATTTGTGAGGTTACCTGATTTTCATGAGCCTAAATTCTTCCAGTAGTTTCCTTAATAGTGCCTTTGTTTCCCTCGATGGTTTCCTTGTGATTTTTCAATGCCCTATGAATATCCTACAATTCTTTACAATCCATTTGATGATTGGAGCTATGCACTACTAAGCATGAAGTTGGGGATTCAATGACATAGGGTTACTCTGCAAAGCTGACTGAGATCAAGAGTATTGAATGAGAGAAGTTTGAAGTCAAAATCAAAGAAACCCTCAAAGAAAACCACTAAAGAAAAGGTAAGAAGGAAACCACTCCCCCAGGAAAAACAAAGTGAGCACACTACACCAGCAAAAACAAATATAGAGCGATATGTAATTGAGAGGGTACAACCCAACTACGACCAAAACCAAATCAAATGATAAGTGAGCCCTGTAAAGAGGGAAAGCACCGTGAAGAGTAGATTGAAATTTGAAAGAGATCCTAGGTAGAAACATGAACTATATAGATAACCTCTGCACCCTAAACAATAACATCATGTTAACACATATATCTGCAGACTGTTTCTTAAAACAAAGACAAAAATTGAGGTTTACCCTCAATTGCATTATGGTGTAAATCATGTGGCATTATGCCCATGATTTCCATAGGGAAAACGAAAAATATTGGAGGCCTAAGAAGCTCAAGCACCCTCTCTCCACCTATCACATCTCCCTTCCCGATACCTCCTCTCACCTCCCGACACCTGTCCCACTCAGATTCCAATCTCCCTTACACGTCAGCTCCTCCCCGCTTATCACACCTCCCTCATTCCTCTGCCACCTCTGTCTTTCCCTTGCTACCACAGCCTCGTCCTAGCCTCCTCTCCCCCCAATCGATTCCTTCCACATGGTCATCACTCACTCATTGGGCCATGCAATTTTTTGCCAAGAACCTCTCTCCATATCATTCTTTCGCATACACTATCATATTTCCACCTGCAAAGATCACATTGGTCACAGAAAAAGACCATTCATGGCCTCGAGGCATCAGGATGGACTCACATAATTCATTGGCACCGTCTAAGAACAGTTATGGGTGTCAGGCCTAGTCCTAATCCCAATGAAGACAATTATTGAAGTTTGTGGGAAGCAGTTGAGACCTCGCCTCATCCCATAAATGGAAAACATTGCTGAGAGCAGCCATGAAGGCACACTTAAGATATGAATCTTCCTTATGGGAAATTTTTCCTGTAAAGAACATAACTATGCCTGGCTCGTGTTTGACATCATGAGGTCTGCACAACCTGACAGAGTGGGCGCCGACTGAAGGATTTGAAGGAAGTGATATGATCACATTCCTGGTGGTTGCAACATTTTAGTATATATAGGTAGTTTTGATATTTTGTTAAGGTTGAATGGTTGAGCTAGGCTCCCTGCTATTGTAATATTTTGATTGAGAACAACTGGTTCTCTAGTTATGTATTTGTTTTTGAGACATTTTTATTAATCTAAGTCATCTTTCTTACTCCATCTTGTTTTCCTTTGATACTGAGAGAGTTCATGTTTGATTTATTCACATGGATTGTTGTAACTGTATTATGATAAATGTTTGATTATAGTACTGCTATGATTTCTTTCAGCTTCCTTGAAATTTGAATCCAAGAGGACCTTGTGTTTAAGTTTTTCCTCCTTACATTGCTGGAAAATATGATGTTCATAGAATACCTCTACACCTTTCTCACTAAATCTTCCTCCTACTCACCCTTACTCCAACTTACTGATTGAGGTTGATTCAAGACCTCAATGGTTGGTTCATGCTAGTCTAGATTTCTGAGTTAGAATTCTATTATTATTGAGTTTTCTCCATTTGACCAATCAAAACTCAATTACCTGTGACATATAAACTGATGGGTACTGGGCTTACCTTCAATGCAATCTGAAGGTGACTTCTAGTGCTAACATTTTTGGCATCATTGTCGAGGAACGAATTGAAGACATTTTCCTCGGATAGAACGACAAAGAATCTCTGATTCTCAAGGTGCATCAAATATCAGTACCATTGAAGATTGAAACTTGCACCTAGTTACTCCATTGTTTCGACTCCACTGTTTTAGTTTTAGCTCCTAAAGGCAGAAATACAAGGTCCACTTCACTGCATCCTCTATCAACGTCTGAAGCTAACCTGGAGGAAATTATTAGAAAGGGGAAGATTGCTCAAAAAGGTACCTCTACTACTGTACCAAGTTTTTCTGATAATTTGCATAATCCCTCTTTACGAACTCTAGTAACTCTTTCTGATTCTCCTATTATATAAACTACTGGAGTTTCAAGAAATTTAAGTTTTGGGATTTTTCCTGCCGATTTCTCCCCTCCTATTCTTGGTTTGGAAGGAGAGATCATTGACACCCCTTTCTCCCTCGAAGTTGTGAAGTGGAAGGAGAGATATTTGACCTTAGAAGACTTTCCTACTCCTCCTCATATTAGAGTTATTACAGTTGCGGAAGGGGAGACTTATGTTCCCTCAAGCCCCTTGTCTTCACCTCCCAGGAACACTTTCCTAGTTTCACATATCCCAACTTTATCCCCTCCAGGTTCTCCTCCAGTCCACATAAAAATGGCAGGAGCTAATCCCCCCAGAACTATAATGGACTATAGTAGCTACTAGGTATTCCCTCTTGTCATGTCGCAACGTCTGAATTCTCTTCCAGTGGATGGCTACCTTAAGCAGTTGCCCAAGTTCACAGGCGAGGGAGACATAACTACAAAGGAACACCTTGAAGCCTTTTACAGTTTTACATATTATCATGTCATCATGGATGCAGATGTACGGATGAGGATTTGTGTTCATATCCTTGAGGGTGATGCTAGGAAGTGGTTTAGGGCCTTGCCTCCTAGATCTATTGATGGGATTGAAGCCCTATATGAAGCCTTCTTAAAGAATTGGGGGGATAGAAAGGATTTCCTTTACTATATTACAAAGTTTTGATCACTGAAGAAAAAGGGGAATCTGTTTCTGACTTCTCAAAGAGATTTAATAAAATTTATAGAAAAATTCCCATTGAGGTTAAGCCTATAGAAACCTCTGCAAAGATCACTTATTCTAGTTCTTTTGACCCTGATTTATGCCTCTTGTTAAGAGAAAGGAGATTTACCTCCTTGGCTCATATGCAAGATGTAGCCATTGAAGTAGAATCCAATATTATGGAAGTTGATGAGCTTAGGAGTAAGGATGATAGGGACAGAAGAAGGGGAAGGTATGAAACTTCAACCTCTTCCTATGTTGCCCACCCTCAAGATGATGAGCTTGCCAAATTAGTAAAATATTTTTCTGTTGATATGGAGAAGGTAAAACTTGAAGAAAGAAAAACCTATAGAAATACTCAAAACATTGATAACAGAGGTACCTTCAGGAGGCCTAATAATGCTCCCTAGATACTTCCAAGAGAACCCAGAAACAGAGGAAGGGATGATCAAAGGATCCAAACCCCTTTACAAAACAACCTTGTAGATGAAGACAATGAAGAGTATGAAGAAGATGACCCTGAGATCCATTTCTTGGTTGACACCCCTCCATCCCCTCACTTGACCAAGTCTACATATGGGGATTCCTTGATGGATAATCAAAAAAATGAATTAAGTAAGGGAGAGAAGGAAAAAGAGAATCCTATTAAATATAATCTGAAATTTAAAAGAAGGGGGAAAAGACTAATGCTTCAGATCAACCCTCAAAAATAGAGAATTTTTCCAAGGCTGTGGCAGTTGGCAGCAAGAAAAAAGATGCTCAAAACCCCCCAGTTTTGATTAAAAATATTACCCCAGAAGTCAAGGAGATTCTGAAATATCCATCTCCCTTCAGTTTTGCAAATGAGATCCAAAAAATCAAGATCCATGTACCATTTTTGGAACTGATAAAAATTGAAGAATTTAGAGAGTGTATTTCCAAAGTGTTGTTGCTTAAAGCCTCCTCAAAAGCCACCGATTCAGTCAATCTTCAAGATGAAAAGACAACAGTCATATTAGGTCTTTTGATAGGAGATAGAGATGACTCATCCCCTCCCTTCTATACATCACTGAACATACATAATAAAGTGTTGCATAATTGTTTGTTAGACTCAGGGGCATCTCACAATCTCATGCCCAAAACAGTCATGGATGAACTTGGATTAGAGATCACAAAGGCCTACCATGACTCATATTCCTTTGAATCTAGGAAAGTGAAGTGTCTTGGGGTCATCAAAGATATGGTTGTGACCTTATTTCAGTTTCCAATGAAAAGTGTGGTCATGGACATTGTAGTGATTGATGTTCCCCCCCCAAGTTTGGCATGCTATTGTCAAGATCTTGGATAAAAAGAATTAGGGGAACTTTACAAATGGACCTCAAATATGCCATCGTTCCTGTATTTGGGGGTGAGCGTAGAAGACTTCACATGGAATCTCAGTTGGCCTACATCATTAGTGATGAAGTAGACCCCACCAACCATCCTATTTTTTCTATTGACATTGATTTGGGATCCAGCCTATTGCAGCTCACTGATGCTCCTAAAAACCCCCTTAAAATCATAAAACAGTCCATCACTTCTTATGAAACCCCTCCTCTAACTACCCCTGTTTGGAATATGTTCTTTGATGGATCCTCTTCTAAGGAAGGTGTTGGTGCTGGAGTGGTCTTTGTTTCACCTTGTCAAGAGACTATACCTTTGTCCTACAAGATAGAATTTGAAACTACAAATAATGTGGCAGAGTATGAAGCTCTTGTTCTGGGTTTAAGGGCTGCAAAAGACATGGGGATTGAAGAGCTATCAATATTTGGGGATGCATAACTAATTGTTCATCAGATCAAAAATATTTATCAATCCAAGCACCCTAGGCTTAAGACTTACAAAAATGAAGTCTGGGACCTAGTTGACAGTTTCTTCCTAGCTTTCAACATTTCATTTATTCCAAGAAAGGAGAATATCATGGCTGATTCTTTGGCTATTTCAACAAGCCATTTCAGAGTCCCATTGCCACCTAAACTCAAGTATGATGTAGGAGTGAAATATAGACCCTTTGTACCTGACAATATCAAGCATTGGAAGGTGTTTGAGGATGATAATGAGATAAAAACGTTTCTTGAGTCTGTTGATGAGTTCTCTACATTACATATTGATCAGGATCATGATTCTGAAGGTAGTCCTCATGCTGATGTATTTTTAAATAAAATTTCTAATCACCATATTGTTCAGCTGCCTAACAACCACATTTCGAAGGGACTAGTTCCTTTAGAAAGGTTGATCAATGGGAATGATGTTGAAGTAAAGGTTAAAGGCTCAGTTGATGATGTTGATATAACTGAGTACAATATTGGTACAGAGAAAGATCCCAAATTTATCAAGTTGTCAAGCAGCTTGTCAACATAGAAAAGGGCCGAATATGTTGAGTTGTTGAAAGAGTTTGCTGATGTGTTTGCCTGGACATATGGCACAAATATCATTGAGCACAAGATCCCATTGAAGGAAGAGTCCAAGCCCTTTAGGAAGAAGTTGAGACAAATAAATCCTATGTTGCTGCCCATTATGGAGAAAGAAGTAAAAAATCTTTTGGATGCCCAGATTATCATTCCTTTGAGGTATTCTGAATGGGTGGACAACTTGGTCCCAGTGAGAAAGAAAAATGGAGAATTCAGAATTTGTGTGGATTTCCAAAATCTAAACAGAAGCTCTAAGAAAGACAATTACCCCTTGCCCAAGATGGAACACATATTACAGAGGGTGACAGGGGCATCCAAAATGTCTATGATTGATGGATTTTATGGCTACAATCAAGTCTCTTTCTTTCTTGAAGACAAAGAGAATACATCCTTCACCACTCCTTGGGGTACATTCATGTACGCTAAGATTCCCTTTGTATTGATGAATGAAGGAGCAACCTTTCAGTGAGCCATGGACATAGCTTTTATTGGAGAGAAGGACAAGTTTGTAGTCATTTATTTGGATGACATAACAATGTTCTCACAATCTGATAAAGAACATTATGATCATCTGAAAAGAGTCTTCTTGAAATGTAGAAGATTTGGCCTCTCTCTAAATCTAAAAAAATCATTATTTTCCATGAAACAAGGGAAATTATCGAGGCACATTGTGTCAGCTGAGGGAGTAAGGATTGATTCAAGTAGGTTAGAAGCTATCCAAACTTTTTCACTCCCTAGATCCAAGAAAGAAGTCCAGTCTTTCTTGGTGAAAATTAATTTTCTGAGAAGGTTTGTTTCAAATTTTGTCGAGTTGGTAAAATTTATCTCAACCATTCTGAGGAAGGGAAATGAGATCAAGTGGACTTCTGAAGCTCATAATTCTTTCCATCAGATAAAGAAGGCCTCGACTGAAGCACCTATGCTTATTAGTCCTGACTACTCCAAGGAGTTTTTGATTTTCTCTTTTGCTTCATCCGACACAGTAGAAGTTTTTTTATTGCAGAAGAATGTTGAAGGGTTAGAGAAGCCCATTTCCTTTTTCAGTAGGGCACTGAGAGATGTTGAAATAAAGTATGACATCATGGAAAAACAGGCCTATGCTTTGGTTAAATATCTCAAAGATTTCAGATTTTATGTGCTACATTCAAAAGTCATTGCATATGTCCCTTCAGCTTCTATGAAGGAGATCCTCATTCATCCTGACATAGACGGAAGAAGGAGCAAGTGGATTGCCAAGATCCTTAAATTTGATCTTGAAATAAAGCCAACCAAATTGGTTAAAGGCCAAGGTTTAGCTAGGTTGCTAGTTGAATCTAATTACAAAGCCTTGGGGGTAAATTTCATCAATGGTTATTTAGAGAGTCAACAAGATGAGTTGTCTGATGAAGATCCTCAAGTCAAACCCCCATTGGTAGGATGCACTTGGTACAAAGACATTATATTTTTCCTACAGAAGTTGCATCCTCCTGATGGCATGGAAAAGAGAAAGGTAAGAGCTTTAAAGCTCAAATCAATTAAATATTTTCTGATTGATCAAGTATTATATTGGAAAGACCCTTTAGGAATGTTATTGAGGTGTATAGACCCACAAGAATCCCAAAAGATCATGTATGATTTTCATGACAGTTAATGTGGGGAGCATCACTTCTGGAGAACCACAACCCACAAGATTCTCAGGGATGGATAATTTTGGCCTAGCCTCTTCATTGATGTTTGTTCTAAAATCAAGGCTTGCGTTAAGTGTCAGAATTTCTCTAGAAATATGCAGCTCAAGTCTTTTCCATTGAAGCCTGTGGTAGCTTCATGACCTTTTCAACAATGGGGCCTAGATTTTATTGGGGAAATCCACCCCTCTTCAAGTGGTCAGAATAGATGGATCTTGACTGCCATAGACTACTTTACTAAGTGGATAGAAACTATCCCCACAAGAAATGCTTCCCACAAAGTAATCATTGGTTTTCTTGAGGATATTGTGGCAAGATTTGGTTGTCCAATCAAAATTGTCGCTGATAATGCTTCAGCTTTTAAGGCTGAACCACTGATTAAGTTTTGTGAACAGTTTGGAATCACATTGATTCACTCTACTCCTTACTACCCCCAAGGGAATGGACTCGCAGAGTCCTCTAACAAGAGCTTTACTAAGATCATCAAAACATTATTAGAGGACAATAAGAAAGCATGGGATTCAAAGCTTAAATTTTCTCTATGGGTTGATCAAGTGACAACAAAGAGATCTCTTGGTGTCTCTCCTTTCCATATTTTGTATGAAGTTGAGGCCATCTTTCCTTCTCAGCTCGCCTTGCCTGTGGAAAAATTCTTCCAAGACTACCAGGGAGAACCAAATGATATGATTAGAAGAATACAATAGCTGGTAGAAGTGCAACAGACTAGGGAGAACCTACTGGACAAAGAACATGACCATCAACAAAAGATCAAGCAGGCCTTTGACAAGAAGGTAAACAAAAAGGATTTCCAGCTAGGAGATCTAGTACTCAAGTGGGATGCACCTAAATAAGATAAAGACAATCACGATAAATTTGAGGCCTTATGGATCGACCCCTTCAAAATTTCTGAAGTTTTTTCAAATAACACTTACAAGTTGCAAGATTTGGAGGATACTAAAGTTTTTGGTAGCCCTGTAAATGGGCATTTTCTGAAGAAGTTTTTACTTGAGCCATGAGTGGTTTCCGATGTCATTGTAAATATCATTTTTCTTTTGTTTTTGTTTTTTATAAGTGACTCCACAACTCAATACTAAGGCACTGAAACTGCAAAATGAGTTCTTAGAGCCTCACATGGAGGTCTCTATCCCCCATGGAGCCTGTATGTTAACACATATATCTGCATAGTGTTTCTTAAAAATCAAACAGAAATTGAGGTTTAACCTCAATTGCATTATGGTGTAAATCATGTGGCATTTTGCCCATGATTTCCATAGGGAAAACGAAAAGATTGAAGGCCTAAGCAACTCAAACACCCTCTCTCCACCTATCACATCTCCCTTCCCGATACCTCCTCTCACCTCCTGACACCTGTCCCACTCACATTCCAATCTCCCTTACACGTCACCTCCTCCCTGCCTATCACACCTCCCTCGTTCCTCTACCACCTCTACCTTTCCCTTGCTACCGCAACCTCATCCCAACCTCTTCTCCCCCTAATCACTTCCTTCCACGTGGTCATTGCTCACTCATTGGGCCATGCGATTTTTCTCCAAGCACCTCGCTCCATATCACCCCTGCACATACACTATCGGATTTCCACCTGCAAAACTCACATTGGTCACAGACAAAGACCATTCATGGCACCGTCCTAATTCCAATGACAAAGACCATTATGGGTGTCAGGCCTAGTCCTAATTCCAATGAAGACAGTTATTCAAGATTGTGGGAAGTAGTTGATACCTCGCCTCATCCCATAAATGGAAAATGTTGTTGAGAGCATCCATGAAGGCACATTTATGATATGAAGATTCCTTATGGGCAATTTTTCCTATAAGGAACATATGTATGCCTGGCTCGTGCCTGGCATCATGAGGTCTGCACAACCTGACAAAGTGGGCGTCGAATGAAGGATTTGAAGGCAGTGATCTGATCACATTCTTGGTGGTTGCAACATTTTAGTATATATAGGCAGTTTTGATATTTTGTTAAGGTCGAATGGTTGAGCTAGGCTCCCTACTATTGTAATATTTTGGTTGAGAACAACTAGTTCTCTGGTTATGTATTTGTTTTTGAGACATTTTGATTAATCTAACTTAGCTTTATAACTCCATCTTGTTTGCCTCTGATACTGAGAGAGTTCATGTTTGATTGATTCACATGGATTGTTGTAACTATATTATGATAAATGTTTGATTATAGTACTGTTATGATTTCTTTCAGCTTCCTTGAAATTTGAATCCAAGAGGACCTTGTGTTTAAGTTTTTCCTCCTTAGGTTGTTGGAAAATTTGATGTTCATAGCATACCTCTACACCTTTCTCACTAAATCTTCCTCCTACTCACCCTTACTCCAACTTACTGACTGAAGTTGATTCAAGACCTCAATGGTTGGTTCATGCTAGTCTAGATTTCTAAGTTAGAATGCTATTATTATTGAGTTTTCTCCATTTGACCACTCAAAACTCAATTACTTGTGACATATAAACTAATGGGTAATGGGATTACCTTCAATGCAATCTGAAGGCGACTTCTAGTGCTAACACATAAGACACTCTAAATTTGAGTGAAAAAGAGCAGGGTGAATGAGAAAGCTTGTGCAATAGAACATGAAGAAAACCAAGCAAAATAACCAATACAAGAGATTGAAGTCCGCTAGACTAGAGAGAGAGAGAGAGAGAGATGACATTCTTGAAGTTCCAACTCAAATAATCCTTAATCTTGACCACTATCCCATAATGATACCAATGTAAATCTCCCACTGATTCAAAAGCATTCAAGCTTGAATGTTGTTTCGTGTGAACCAAGGGAGGCAGTCCATTCACAATAGATGTGCCACTAGGTTGTGAGCTTGATTTGTGCGTTTCCATGTGGTTTATTAATTGAGCATTACATGCCTTTCCGTGCATTAATATCTATGGGATTGCTTAGTTGCTAAGTTTACCATTGACAATTATTTCCCCCATTTTCAAAATTGTAGTTTGATTGGTGCGTGTAAATGCAAGATCATTGTGCTCTTGTAATACATGATAATACATAATTTCTAAGAATTTTTTCTTACCTAGTCTATCCCAGAAACAATGCTAAAACAAAGTCATATGAACTGAGGTTTAATACCAAATGTCTTATGACATTTTTTTAATCACCTATCACACTTAAAATTTCGGATGCCAATGCCTAAAGCACATTTTAAGACTTGCAACAATATGTAAGTTTCTACATAATTATTTGATAACGTACCCAAACCCCAAACAAATTTTAATTTCATGAATTCCTTTAAGGCTTAAAATAACCCACCTGAACCCAAGCAAATTTTAATTTCATGGGCTTAAAATAACCCACGATCAAATTTTAATTTCATGAATTCCTTTAAGACTTAAAATAACCCACCCTATAATAAAAGTTCAAGTGGCAATATAAATTGATTTTTAAAATGTATTTTTATTCTTCAAAATCGAATTATAAAAAATGTNATTCTGGTTTGTAATTATGATATGTATATGCTGGAAAGAATTTAAAAAAAAAAAAATATATTAAATCATTAATAATTTTAATAAAAAAATTAACAAAATTAAAATAATAAGAAAAAACAAAATTTAATTAATTTCAAAAAATAAATAATAAATATATAAATTTTAAATGTTTTAGTATAGTTTTACATTTATAAAAGTAATTTAATGTTTTTTTAACT
>SNQJ01S0013214.1:130109-150598 GCA_010110895.2 Picea sitchensis | reverse complement strand
GCCAACTGTTTCTGTTTCAGGATGTGATGATTTTCAAGGAGATTGTAAAAGCACAGGTGATATAGGGAATCTCTGGATGCTTTGATAAGAGGATTCAATAAGTATCCATTTTTTTAGCGTTTTTGCCCAGTTTAGCTCTAGAAATTTCATCCATCAACAGATTACAGACCAAAGGAAATGCGTGCATAGGCAGACCAAAGAAGCAGAGAACACGGAATTTAGATGCATTGTTTTGTTGAAATATGATAATTTATTCTTTCAATCCATGTAAGAATGAATTTGGACTTTATTTATTCTTTCAATCCATGTAAGAATGAAGTTGGGCTTTCAGAATAAAGGGTGCATGATTTTATTTTTTGAATATTAAATCTAAAGCCATAAACAAATTTGTTCCTATATTGTTTTCCTCTTTGCACTGTTTTATGTCATCATTATATGCATTACAAAGAATTCGAAAATGTTCTGCGGAAAATCTCATCGAATTCAAGGGTAGTTGTTTTTGTGTTCAGTGTAACATCGATGTATCAGTGTTCTAATTTAAATATATCTGTTTATGAGAACTCTGAAGCTCCCGTCTTATTATGCAAAGAATTCGAAAATGGTTGTAATCTAAATATCCGCATAAAACCTCATTGAATTCCATGCGCAACTTTTGTGTTCCGGTAACATCGAATTCCGGTAACTGCAAGCGAGTTAGTGAACGTTGTAGACGACTAGTTTCTTACTTAACCGCTCGCTCCAGGTTCTATTTCGAGAGGAGAGGATTCAAATTTTGTGGGAGTAACGAATAATCACTTTCTTTATTATTTAGAATTTCAATTTTAAGGCGTCATTCACTTTCTTTATAAAGATTTGTACTTTGGACTGGACTTTATTTATTTTTTAACTTCAATTATTAACATGGCCGACGTAAAACCCATCATGTACCATCCTCGACCGATCCTATCATGCCATTACAAGGTTTTTAAACACAAATTTAATCCAGCTTTACTTGATCCATTAATTTGTCCACTTAGGAGTTGAAGTGAAAAATCAGTTCCAGATTAAAATTACAGGGAATCTGAATTTTCATTAGATTTAACTTCAATTATTGGTAGGCGTGGGGGTCATTTAACTGTATAGATCATTTATTGAATAGAATTTGGTAGAAAAACAAGGTGAGATTTTGGCAGGCACATCTGGAGGGGTTCGGGTAGAGAGGTTATAGGGGTGCATTATATATGAATGTTCTTTTATCAAACCAGTGTTAGTGTAACAGTCAGATACAAACAATCGACTAAGACGCGAGAGAAGCTTCCATAATTGAAGCTTTGGCTGGTAAGCAAAAGTCAGTGATATTTCTAGTATGTAATCTAAATATTCCCATAAAACCTCATCGAATTCCGTGCGCAACTTTTGTATTGGGAAACGAGTCAGTGAACGTTGTAGAGTAACTAATAATCATTCTTTCTTAACCACTCCAGATTCTTTCTTAATATGTAAATCTATTTATGGATTGGTAAATTCATTTATAATTTGGTTATTTTAAATAATAATAATAAAATAATTATATTTAAATTTATTTAAAATTTAATAGAATTTGAATGATAATGAAATATTAATTATATTATAAGAGTTTTTTTTTTAAATAAAGAGTTGAGTTCTCTTGGTATATTAAGTATTTATTATTTTTTATAAGAGTTATAATTGTTTTTTAAAAAGTTTGTTAATCATTAGTTTGAGTGAGTCTAATGGTTAACATGTATTTCCTCTTAAGAGGTCACAAGTTCAAATCCATTATTTTTTGGTAAATAATAGAGAAATAATATGTTACTAAAATAATTTTTTCTTGTAACTTCAAGTTTTATTTAAGATATATTTGTTTCATTTAATTTATAGTTAGAAATATTTATTATTAATAAAAAAAATGATATGTTACTTTTCTATGATTAAATTAACAATATTAAAATTTAAAATTTAACATTCAACATGATTATATGAAAAATAATGGAGCTGAATAAGTTTTGTAATGTTTATATGTATAACTTGCACTTGCACTTGTTTTGGCTCTAAAACGTCTAGGGTTTCATGCAATTAGTAGACACTTGCCCTGTAACTTGCAGGCCCTCTCTACACACGCCTAACACATCCATCTCTGCCACACCCACTGACACAGCGGTATGATGGAAGACGAAGGGGTGAAAACCTCTTCTTACCGTAATGCAACAACTAATGATCCAGAAAACTCTCGTGCTCGTCGACCGCCTTTCAAACCTCTGTCGCACCTACGAGACCAATACCTGCAAGATGAGACAGATGGAAGCAAAGGAACAAGCATGGATGAAGAGTCATCACATCCAAAAGTTGCTCGAGTCTGGATACCTGGAAAATGCATCCCTCGAGCTCTGATAGCTCCCATATATGTCATAAAATCAACTAGAATAGGGGAGCACACACAATTCATGAGAGACCACGCTCCAATCGACAAATTTCTGGGTCTTTGGCCCTCGGAAAAGGATCTTTCAAGATGGATCAAGACTTGGTGGACTCCGAAAGGAGATTATGAGCTTTAGTTAAGCTCCAAAGGGTTCTTCACAGTCATTTTCTATAACCTGGTAGACAAGGATCGCATCTTCGAAGGAGGACCATACTTCTACAACTCAACAGGCCTGTACTTGCGCTTTTGGACGAACCACTTATGCCCCGAAAAGGAAGATTTTTCCTATGCCCCAGTATGGATCTGTCTCTACTCCCTGCCTCAAGAGTTCTGGTTGGAAGAAATTTTAATGTATATTGGCAATACCCTTGGAAAACATCTTAAGTCCTCAGAGGCCACAAAACAAAGAAAATACACTTCCCATGCAAGAATATGTGTTTATATGAATATCTCTAAAGCTTTACCAGGTTCAGTAACCTTGGAATACAAGAATGAGGAATGGGCCCAAACCATAGATTATGAACACATTCATTTCCGTTGCCAAAAATGTCATGAACATGGGCACCTCTTCAGAGACTGCCCCCTAAACGTTCCTACCAAACTAGAAGCTGGGGAGAGACCAAAGGACGAGTTCACACATGTTCAAAACCGTACAAGACAAACACAGAAAAAACCCAACAACAATAATGGATGAAGGAACTCCAATACCAACTCTTTGGAAGCCCTGAACCATCTCCCAGAGGTAGAAGAGGTCGAAAACCCACATCAAGCTATAGAAAGAGGAAACACCAACAACAAATAAAAGCAACAACAATAAGAACACCCAGTACAAGGCAACAACTCAGACTCCTAGGCACCTTCAAATCTAGGGAAAGGCCCAGAGAGGGAAGAAGATACGGTAATGGAAATGGACGAGCAAGACTTGGATGATATTGACCTAGACAGGCTAGAAGAAGCACTTAATAAGAAGGACCTCCAAACAATACTAGAATATCAACTCAGAAAAGTCCATAAGGTTTTCCTTGACTCAACATCAGGGGCTACCTCTAGACTCAGCATCACTTTGGACCCAAACCTAGATCCCCAGAAGAACCCTAAGGAAAACAAAAAGCGCGAGCGAAAATTAGTGCACCAACTAATAAAAGAGACAGGGAACTACATGATCAATTCAGGGAAGATTCAACGGCTCTCAGAGAGCTCCTTTTCCCACCCACCCAATTTTTAATAATGACGATCATAACCTGGAATATCACAGGCCTAAATGGGAGATCCAAACAAAGGATTCTCCAAAACTATGTAAAAGTTGAAGACCCTGATATTCTCTTGCTTCATGAAACAAAGTGCACATGGCAAATTGTTGAGGACATACTCAAAATATGTTGGCGACATTGCAACTTTTTTCATTTGGATTCAAAAGGCGCAATAGGGGGATAAGCTATACTCTGGAAACCTGCCACAGTAATCCCAGATCAAGGACTCTCCACACCAAGCACACTTACATCTCATTACCGAGCTATTGGCTTGGACAAAGATGGGTTGATTACCAATTCTTATGGCCCACAAAATTTCTAGGACAAGGACCTCTTCCTAAAAATCTTGTCTTACCTGGGCTCTCTTGTAGAGAACACACAATGGATAGTTGGAGGAGATTTCAACATGATTCTCATGCTAGAGGAAAAAAGAGGAGGAAAAAAAATGCCTAGAACAAGACAGCATAAAATTCCAGGAGCTAATATAAAAACTCAATATTTTCAACATAGAAAATGATATTGGAACTTATACATGGACCAACATATGACCAAGACATCAAAAAATATCTTACAGGCTAGACCGCTTCTTAATCTCAGAAGTCCTCATGCTTGAAGGACCAATGGTAGAGTCCAACATCCTTCTAAAGGCGGGCTCAGATCACTGGCCAGTCTTGTTTTGGATAGACACAATAGCCACTCCCAAACTCAAACCCTTCAAATTTGAGAATTTATGACTAACCCACCCGGATTTCCAGGAGCTAGCTCTCACCTGGTGGACCAATGCGGAGATCCAACAAGGGACCAAAATGTTCTGCTTCCATCAAAGGCTAAAAAACCTCAAACAATAGGTACACAAATGGAACAAAGAGGTCTTTGGAAACATATTTCAAGAAAGAGAATCGTTGGAACAAAAACTAGAAGACCGTCAAGATCAAATCATACAAAAAGGATACACGGTCACTCAACAACAAGAGGATTCAACGGTCTCTGGATGCTTTGATAAGAGGATTCAACGGATGCCCAGTTTAGCTCTGGAAATTTCATCCATCAACGGATTACAGACCAAAGGAAATGCGTGCATAGGCAGACCAAAGAAGCAGAGAAAATAGAATTTAGATGCATTGTTTTGTTGAAATATGATAATTTATTGTTTCAATCCATGTAAGAATGAATTTGGACTTTATTTATTCTTTCAATCCATGTAAGAATGAAGTTGGGCTTTCAGAATAAAGGGTGCATGATTTTATTTTTTGAATATTAAATCTAAAGCCATAAACAAATTTGTTCCTATATTGTTTTCCTCTTTGCACTGTTTTATGTCATCATTATATGCATTACAAAGAATTCAAAAATGTTTGTATTCCAAATATCTGCGGAAAATCTCATCGAATTCAAGGGTAGTTTTTTTTGTGTTTAGTGTAACATCGATGTATCAGTGTTCTAATTTAAATATATTTGTTTATGAGAACTCTGAAGCTCCCGGCTTATTATGCAAAGAATTCGAAAATGGTTGTACTCTAAATATCCGCCATCGAATTCCATGCGCAACTTTTGTGTTCCGGTAACATCGAATTCCGGTAATTGCAAGCGAGTTAGTGAACGTTGTAGACGACTAGCTCCAGATTCTATTTCGAGAGGAGAGGATTCAAATTTTGTTGGAGTAACGAATAATCACTTTACTGGAGGATTCAAATTTTGTTGGAGGATTCAAATTTAGAATTTCAATTTTAGAGGCGTCATTCACTTTCTTTATAAAGATTTGTACTTTGGACTTTACTTTATTTATTTTTTAACTTCAATTATGAACATGGCCGACGTAAAACCCATCATGTACCAACTTTGTCAGAATCATACGGTCCTCGACCAATCCTATCATGCCATTACAAGGTTTTTAAACACAAATTTAATCCAGCTTTAATTGATCCATTAATTGGTAAATAATAGAGAAATAATATGTTACTAAAATAATTTTTTCTTGTAACTTCAAGTTTTATTTAAGATATATTTGTTTCATTTAATTTATAGTTAGAAATATTTATTATTAATAAAAAAAATGATATGTTATTTTCTATGATTAAATTAACAACATTAAAATTTAAAATTTAACATTCAACATGATTATATGAAAAATAACGGAGTTGAATAAGTTTTGTAATGTTTATATGTATAACTTGCACTTGCACTTGCACTTGTTTTGGCTCTAAAACATCTAGGGTTTCATGCAATTAGCAGACACTTACCCTGTAACCTGCAGGCCATCTCTACACATGCCTAATACATCCATCTCTGCCACACCTATTGACACAGCGGTATGAGGGAAGACGAAGGGGTGAAAACCTCCTCTTACAGTAATGCAACAACTAATGATCCAGAAAACTCTCATGCTCGTCAACTGCCTTTCAAACCTCTGTCACACCTACGGGACCAATACCTGCAAGATGAGACAAATGGAAGCAAAGGAACAAGAATGGATGCAGAGTCATCGCATCCAAAAGTTGCTCGAGTCTGGATACCTGGAAAATGCATCCCTCAAGCTCCGGTAGCTCCCATATATGTCATAAAATCAACTAGAATAGGGGAGCACACACAGTACATGAGAGACCACGCTCTAATCAACAAATTTTTGGGTCTTTGGTCCTTGGAAAAGGATCTTGCAAGATGGATCAAGACCTGGTGGACTCTGAAAGGAGATTATGAGCTCTAGTTAAGCTCCAAAGGGTTCTTCACAATCATTTTCTATAACCTGGAAGACAAGGATCGCATCTTCGAAGGAGGACCATACTTCTACAACTCAACAGGCCTATACTTGCGCTTTTGGATAGACCACTTCTGCCCCGAAAAGGAAGATTTTGCCTATGCCCCGGTATGGATCCGTCTCTACTCCCTGCCTCAAGAGTTCTGGTTGGAAGAAATTTTAATGGATATTGGCAATACCCTTGGAAAACATGTTAAGTCCTCAGAGGCCACAAAACAAAGAAAATACACTTCCTATGCAAGAATATGTGTTTATATGAATATCTCTAAAGCTTTACTAGGTTCAGTAACCTTGGAATACGAGGATAAGGAATGGGCCCAAACCATAGATTATGAACAGATTCCTTTTCATTGCCGAAAATTTCATGAACAGGGGCACCTCTTCAGAGACTGTCCCCTAAACGTTCCTACCAAACTGGAAGCTGGGGAGAGACCAAAGGACGAGTTCACACATGTTCAAAACCGTAGAAGAAAAACACAGAAAAAATCCAACAATAATAATGGACGAAGGAACTCCAATACCAACTCTTTGGAACCCCTGAACCATCTCCCAAAGGCAGAAGAGGTCGAAAACCCACATCAAGCTACAAAAAGAGGAAACAACAACAACAAATAAAAGAAACAACAACAAGAACACCTAGTACAAGGCAACAACTCAGACTCCCCGACACCTTCAAATCTAGGGAAAGGCCCAGAGAGGGAAGAAGATATGGTAATGGAAATGGACGAGAAAGACTTGGATGATATTGACCTAGACAGGCTAGAAGAAGCACTTAATAAGAAGGACCTCCAAACAATACCAGAATATCAACTCGGAAAAGTCCATAAGGTTTTCCTTGACTCAACATCAGGGGCTACCTCTAGACTCGGCATCAGCATGGACCCAAACCCAGATCCCCGAAAGAACCCTAAGGAAAACAAAAAGCACGGGCGAAAATTAGTGCACCAACTAATAAAAGAGGCAGGGAACTACATGATCAATTCGAGGAAGATTCAATGGCTCTAAGAGAGCTCCTTTTCCCACCCACCCAATTTTTAATAATGAAGATCATAACCTGGAATATCACAGGYCTAAATGGGAGATCCAAACAAAGGATTCTCYAAAACTATGTAAAAGTTGAAGACCCTGATATTCTCTTGCTTCATGAAACAAAGTGCACATGGAAAATTGTTGAGGACATACTCAAAAGATGTTGGCGACATTGCAACTTTTTTCATTCGGATTTGAAAGGCGCAACAGGGGGATAAGCTATACTCTGGAAACCTGCCACAGTAATCCCATATCAAGGACTCTCCACACCAAGCACACTTACAACTCATCACCGAGTTATTGGCTCGGACAAAGATGGGTTGATTACCAATTCTTATGGTCCACAAAATTTCTAAGACAAGGACCTCTTCCTAAAAATCTTGTCTTACCTGGGATCTCTTGTAGAGAACAAGCAATGGATAGTTAGAAGAGATTTCAACATGATTTTCACGCTAGAGGAAAAAAGAGGAGGAAAAAAAATGCCTGGAACAAGACAACATAAAATTCCAGGAGCTAATATAAAAACTCAATATTGTCGACATAGAAAATGGCAATGGAACTTATACATGGACCAACATATGACCAGGACATCAACAAATATCCTGCAAGCTAGATCACTTCTTAATCTCAGAAGTCCTCATGCTTGAAGGACCAATAGTAGAGTCCAACATCCTTCTTAAGGCGGGCTCGGATCACTGGCCAGTCCAGTTTTGGATAGACACAATAGCCACTCCCAAACTCAAACCCTTCAGATTTGAGAAATTATGGCTAATCCACCTGGATTTCCAGGAGCTAGCCCGCACCTGGTGGACCAATGCGTAGATCCAACAAGGGATCAAAATGTTCTGCTTCCATCAAAGGCTAAAAAACTTCAAACAACAGGTACGCAAATGGAACAAAGAGGTCTTTGGGAACATCTTTCAAGAAAGAAAATCGTTGGAACAAAAACTAGAAGACCTTCAAGATCAAATCATACAAAAAGGATACATAGTCACTCAACAACAAGAGGAGAACACCATCAAGAGGTAACTTGAAGAAAGATACAAGCAGGAGGAAATCCTATGGATATATAAATCTCTGGTTCAATGGCTCAAAGAGGGGGAGAAAAACTCCAAATTATTCCACCACTCCATGATCCACAAACACTTCATAAATCACATTATGAAGCTGGAATATGATCATGGAAACACCCTACTAACTCACCAAGAAATAACAAATGAGCTGACAAACTTCTACAAGGATGTTCTCTTAGAACCCCTTTTGGACCACAGTCCAGAATAGAACGAATCACTCAAAACATTCCATCCCTTATCTCTCTAGAAAAGAATGTGGCTCTTATGAGACCCATAACAGAAGTAGAGGTGGATCAAGCCGTTCAATATATACCCAAAGGCAAAGTTGCAGGCCCAGATGGTTTCACCACAAACTTCGTCCACTATTGTTGGCCAATGCTCAGGGAAGAGGTGTGGCAATTGGTTGAGGAATCATGCAGCTTGGGAAAAGTTCTCCCAATGCTAAATGCCACTTTTATCACCTTAATCCCCAAGGAAGAGAGGGTCACAAATTCGACCAATAGCGTTATGCAACGTGATTTATAAAATCATCTCTAAAGTCATAGATTTGCGACTCAAGCCCATACTCTCCTTCATCATCTCTAAGGAGAAATCAAGGTATGTTGAAGGAAGGAAAATCATGAACAATGTCATCTTAGTCCATGAAATCATTCACTCACTCAAAAGCACTCGTACTCCGCGTATACTACTAAAACTAGACCTCTCAAAATCTTTTGAAAAATTAAGTTGGCAGTATATGAAATCCATCTTAACAGCTTTCGGCTTCAGCAATGAGTGGATCTCCTAGACAATGAACCTCATATCCTCAGTCTTCTTCTTAATTCTTGTCAATGGAGTTCCCTCTCAACCCTTCTCCCCTCGAGAGGTATAAGAAAAGGTGACCCACTCTCCCCCTTCCTTTTTGTCATAATTGTTAAGGGTCTGGGTCACTACATCAAGGCCTCAATACAAAATGGATCCCTTCAAGGCCTCCATTTTCACGAGTTACAACTGACAGCCTCACACAACCAATTTGTTGATGATATGATGCTTATGAACACCCCTATTACGCAGGAAGACAACAAACTAATATCCATTCTCAACGATTTCAGTGAAGCCTCTGGAACTACCTTTTATTTGGCTAAATCTCAACTCTTCTTCTTCAATATGCCAGAGGCCATCCAACATCACATATCACAACTAATGAACATACCCATCTGCTCCCTTCCCTCTCAATACTTGGGACTTCCTCTCTCTGAATCGACAGCCAAAAACATTTCTTGGGACTCTCTTCTCCTTTAAATCTCCAATCGCCTCAGCAATTGGACCTTTCGTTCCCTCAATCTCCCAGCCAGGCTCATTCCTTTAAAGTTTGTTCTACAAGATAGACCTGCCTACCTCTTCTCGGTTCTATTCGCCCCACAGTCCGTCATAAAAAACATAATAAATTTGCAAAGGATTTTTCTATGGAACGACCGTAACCCTGACAAAAAGTCGGCTCTTGTCAGTTGGGACAAAGTTTGTAATCCCAAATCTCTAGGAGGTATGGGTCTTCGGGACCCAGGAAAATTAAACAACACTATGGGAGAAAATATATGGTGGTGTTGGCTCAAAAATCCAACTGAGCTTTGGGAAAAACTATGGATACATAAATATACCCCGCACACACCTCAAGCTCAACTTATAAGACTGCAGGACAAAAACCAGGGCTCCAACATTTGGAACGCGGCCTGGAAAAATCACCCGTTAATACATGAACATGTTTTTTGGGAAATTCGTAATGGCCAAAGTGCACTATTCTGGACGGACTCCTGGCAGCAACTACCACCCCTACAAACTGAAGACAACCTAAGATCTTATGAAAATCACATTCGGGATCTAACCTCCCTTAAAGTGGCATAAATATGGTCAAACACCTCCAACAATCCTCCTTGGTGCAACTGGAAAACAACTCCTCAAGATTTCCACATGACAACCAGTTGTGACTTGCAACACTGGAATCAAATGACAAATCAAAGGTGAATGTGTATAAGAACAGACCCATAAATTCTTAGATGGGGTCATACCCCACATGGAAACTTCACACTCAAATAAGGCTACACTCTGCAGGAAAAATTCCAAAACATTCAAAAATATCGCATATTGGAATTAATATGGAAATCAAGATTTTGGCCAAAAATATCCACTTTTCTCTGGCTTCTAGTCTAGAACAAAATCCTAACTTGGGACAATCTCAGAAAATGGGGATTCATAGGCCCCTCAATGTGCCACATTTTCCACTGGCAGGAAGAAACCATGGAGCACCTCCTAAATAATTGTCCACTCAATGAGAAAATATGGAATCAGGCCACCCATCTCATGAGAAGAACCATAAGAGAAAACAATAACACCATCAACACAATCAGAAATTGGGGGCCCGGTTCCGACAAAATTCCTACAAAATTCCCAAATAGTATTAGTGAACTTTTTGTGTTCAACAAATTTGTGAAAATACTTAGTGTTCTTATCCCCACTTTGGATCCAAATGGCCCGACTTCGAAGACGCCATGTTTACTCATCCAACCTTAAAATATCCACTTTCCTCTTCTCTAAGGAACTAATAAGTTCTTTATTTATTATAGAGAATATTTGAGAAGGGCAATTTCTTAAGGTCTCTCCCAATTTCATGTCAATCTGCTAAAGTTCATATTTTATCTTCTTATTTTTATCATTCAACCACTTTATCACTTCTTCTTTGAGTTTTTTAAGTTTCTTGATCCAGGTGGATATTGGTGGCCACCCACCTATTCCAACTGGCTCCTCTTGACATATTTTAGTTCAACACATTCTTTTTTACTTCTTTGTAATTGTGGGTTGTACATTTCCAAGACTGTCTGAAGCTCTACACATCTTCCAGGTGGATACTGGTGTCCTCCCATCTAATCCAACTGGCTTATTTTGTATGTTTTCATGTCATCACATCTTGTTGTACTTCTAGGGCCGTGTTGGGGACCTAAACATTGTTTTTTTTTCTCACCACAATCAAACTATAGAGATAGTCATATTTTGACGACGTAATGTGTATTTCTCTAAGAAACTTTTCCAACAGGATATCACATGCCTTAAACAGAGGTCGTATGCAAACGTTACGACCTCGAGAAGTTGAGGCACCAACTTACCCATAGGGGCCCACATAACTTTTGGTGTTTCACCTCCTAGGGTTAGGTTTTTTTATGTATAGGGTTTTGGAATTCATAAATAATATCAAAAAGGCCTCTAGAGCCTCATTATAATCATTCTTCTCAGACGGATGCATGTAGCAACCACATCTCTTATAAGAGATAGCTACCACCATTCGAGCAGGTGATTTAGTTCTGCATTTTTACCATTTCATCCTATTTCATTTATTCAATAGAAGATATTGTTCATTGGATATCTTTGTTGTTCTTCATATCTTTGTGTTTATTGTATTCAGTTTTTTAATCATTTCGTTCCACTCCTAAATCTGGATCAGTGTTATCAGAGCGATCTCCTCTTCATTTATTTTTATTCGTACATGTCCCCAACAAGATGTGGGTACAATAAGTTGGGAATCAAACCAATTGAGTCGTTGCAATATCGGTTGCGTTGAGCCTAACAAAAACCCATGGGGGATGAAAAGAAAGATGGTGGAGTAGGATATCCTTTTAAAATGTTGCTCAAGGAATCCATCGCGCGACAAAGGAATGAAATGATGGACAACTTTGCACAGATCCTTCAATGACTGCCCACAGGGGAAGCATCTTTATCAAGCGGCCATGCAACCCCCTTCAAGGTACATGTAAATTTTGATATTCCATTATTTGAAGGACTGATAGATGCGGATGTTGTAGATAAATGGTTGAATCTTCTCAAAGGGTATTTTTTGGTCCACAATTTTTTCGATAGGGAAAATATTAATTTTGCACTCCTCAACATCATCCCCCATGTTATGGACTGGTGGGATACTTACTCTGAGCAAAGGGCCATATAGGAATATGCACTATTTGTAGTTTCTCCTACATGGTATTCCTTTCAGGATGCCATTAAAGAACAATACTACCCTGTTGGAAGCTACGAGGAACAATACACCCGATGGACCACCTTGCGTCAAGAAAGGGACTAGAAATTACGTGATTTCACCAATATTTTCCATACCCTACGTACCAAATTGGGCATCAAAGACTCTGAGCGGCATCTGGTGCTCAAATAATGCAAATGTTTTCATAGATACATTCAACCATAAATGGAGTTTCTGAACATCACCTCATTGGGTACGACTTATAGATATGTTGTCAAGATCGAGCAGAAATTTAACCAGAAGAGGCAAGAGTTTGGATATACAAACCTCTCACAGTCGAAGCAAGACAAATTTGGCCCCAACCCACATGGAAAGGGACATAGAAAAGATGTTCACTCTCAGGACAACCAACCCAATCCACAACACAAGAAGGGTAATGAAAAGAAAAATAAGGACACGGTAAAATGGTGTGAATACCATAAAATCCCTTGGCACAACACTGAAGAATGTTGCTCCAAGAAGTCACTTGTGGAAGAGCTAAAGGCATCCTAGTCCGAGGCTGATTCTGACTCTGAATCAAATTTAAAAGGAGGGAAGAAAATTATTGATGTTGAACCCAGTGCCACTGTCACTACCACTAATTCCAACCAAGCGAACCAGAAGAACTAGAGGAAGGGGAATGCCTTTTTCACTCACAGATGTGGGTAAAGGGGGCTTCACTTCATTTCATTGTCGATAGTGGTAGTCATAAGAACCCGATCTCAACAGAGATCGTCAATCAAATTGACCTTCCGATGATGCCACACCCACAGTGCTACACCATCTACTGGCTTCGCCAAGGAAGAGATATTTGTGTCAACCAAAAGTGATGTATTCCCTACAACATCAAGCCTTTCAAAGATGAGGTATTGTATGATATTTCTCCCCTTGAATTTTGTGATGTTCTTTTAGGACAACCATATTTTTGGAAGAGTCATGTTGTGTATGATTCTATACCCCATAGTTTTATTATTACTTTGGGTAGACGATTGTATAGGATCCCATAGGTAGCACCGCCTACCACTATTTATTTAATCTCTGCTAAGCAATGCAGTAAGATCATTTCACAGACCGAGAATTTCTTCTTCTTTGTGATCCATGCTCACAGTAAGTAGAAGGTCATCGCCACATTCATGGCCTCTACACAAAGCCTCTATTTACAACAAAATCAAGTGGAAGGGATCTTGGAAGAGTACAGAGACAACTTCTCCTCACCCATCGGGGCACTGATGCACTGCCAAGTCAAGCATCCAATTAACCTGACCCCATGTGCACCTCTTCCTCATGGACCAGTCTATCATCGCTCATTGATGGAAAATGACAAAATTAGGGATCATATCAAAGAGCTTCTTCAAAAGGGGCACATCAGACCCATCTCCTCCCCTTGCAGAAGCCCGATTTTAGTGGTGTAGAAGAAGGACAGGACCTAGAAGATCTCATTGATTACAAAGCATTAAAAAAAATCACCGTCACGAACCGGTACCCAATTCCCAGGATTGATGGCCTTCTTGAACAACTCAAGGGGGAAAATTTCTTCAACAAGATTGACCTAAAGTCTGGCTACCACCAGATTCCCATCGAACCAACTAATGTATGGAAGAAAATTTTCAAATCTAAAGAAGGTCTCTTTGAATGGCTAGTCATGCCCTTTGGCTTAACAAATGCACCAACCACTTTCATGAGGTTGATGGATGATCTATTCACCAATCCTTTTGTGGTGGTATATTTGGATGACATCCTCATCTATAGTAGAACATGGGAGCAACACATGTGGCATATTTAGGAGGTTTTGAGCACTCTACAACAACATAAGCTATATTCCAACTTGGAAAAATGCTTCTTTGGCATGACAAGGGTCCAATACTTGGGATAAATTATTGATGAGCATGGGTTACATGTTGATCCATCTAATATCCAAGTTAGTCATGACTGGCCAGCCCCGACTACACTAACTGAGCTTCAAATCTTCCTGGGATTGTCCAACTTCTATCGACGGTTCATGTTGGGATTATACCATATTACATGGGCCATCAACCAAGTGACCAAGAGCGGTGGCAAGGAAAAGTTTGTGTGCGGGAAGGAACAAAAAAAAGAATTCAATAATCTGAATCATCGCTTGTGCTAAGCTCTTGTACTCTCACTTACCGATCTACAACAACCATTTGAGATTGAGACTGATGCATATGACTATGTTGTAGGTGTAGTTCTCACTCAAAACGATCATCTGGTTGCATACCATAGTGAGACACTCTCTGATACTATCCTAAAATACCCCATCTATGACAAGGAAATGTATTCCATTGTAAAAGCATGTTGTCAATGGAAACATTACATTCTGGGAAAGGAGATGATCATCCACATTGATCACAAGCCTATGCAATTTATATAGACACAGGGGAAATCGTAGAATGACCACCATCAGAAGTGGTCCACCTACCTGCAACAATTCCATCTCAACATCAAGTATAAGACCATGAGCTCAAATCCTGTCGATGACTACCTCAGTCGACCTTCTGTGGCTGCACTCACTGTTGTGCTCCATTCCTATGGACATGAGGCATCTGAGTGGCCCCAACTTTATCAACAAGATCTGAAATTCACCACCACCTATCATCTCTTGGGTACAGGCGCGACTGTAACTGATTTTCACATTCAGGACAGACTGTTATGCCATCTGGGCCATCTCGGTGTCCCTGCAAGAGAGTGTGCAAAGATTATTTAGGAAGCCCACTACAGTTGGATGGCATGACATTTTGGCACGAAGAAAACTATGGTCATTATATAGAAACATTTTTGTTGGCCAAAACTTCGACAGGACATTAGCAAGTATATCATATATTTCACTACTTGTGTCATTTCCAAGCCCTCCATCAAGAAGCAAGGCTTATACACCCGTTTTCCTACTCCCAAGAAGCCTTGGGAATCCATCTCAATGGATTACATGTTTGTCCTTCCGTCCACTAAGAAAGGAAATGATTGTGTATTTGTCGTCGTTGATCGGTTTTCGAAGATGGCCATCCTCACATTCTACAAGAATAATATCACAGCGAGAGATACTACCAAGCTCTTCTTCGAACGAGTGTGGGTCCATTTTTGGATACCACAAAAAATCATATCTGACTGAGATAGCAGTTTCCCAACACATTTTGGTCAAGTCTCTGGTCACTGTTGGACACCAAGCTCACTAAATCCACTTCTTTCCACCCCCAAACAAATGACCAAACAAAGGTCGTCATTCGCATGATTGTGCACATATTGCACTTGCACAACTCTAAGCATTTGTGTACATGGGATGAGAGTTCCCCCTATGTTCAACACAGTTACAATGTTAGGGACCTAACCCCTCATGTAGGTAGAATAATATATTTCCATGTAATAAAGGTCAATATTAATAAGGCCTAGCAATAAGGAAGAATAAGTCCAATGTAAGAAGACCTAATAGAAGATTTCGCTTCTAGAAGGATCTTCCTCTAGATGGTTCTTTTGATAGACATATTTAGTATAAATAGAAGTCAAGGTTACGAGAACTTTTGTCTTGGATATTATTGTAATAGAGCTCTGATCTGTTGGAGGTTTCCCCCTCGAAGAGGCAAGTGAACATTCTTATCAGTAATCAAAGTTCTCTTTCTGGTATTATTCTGGTATCATTTTGGTATTAATGTGGTGTTGTTCTGGTTATATTGTTGTCCATCTTCCATTTCTATTTATTTATTTCTATTCTACATACTTTTTTATATATGGAATATTACAAGTGGTATAAGAGCACCTTCCTCGGCAGAAAATTGTGGGTTAATTTTTTTTAGGGTAGAGACGTATTCCAATGCCTTTAAGCTACAAATATCTTTCGTTACGTGCATAAATACACAGTTGGAGATTCATACACGTAGGAAATACAAGTGGTATTTAAGCGCACATCCGTTGGCCACCCTTGTAACTCTTGTTGGTACTATTAAATTATGAGCTTGATTTCTTATGCAGATTAATTCTTTTATTTTATTCAACACTTTGATTCCAGCTCAATACACTTCAACAATGTCAAAACATAACCGAATAACAATAACTATGTAGATATGTAAGCATGCACATCAACAACACATATACCCTGAGGAAACCCTGTACAAGGAGAAAAACCCCAACAAACGATATTCCTTTATTGCATTAATAATGTAAGATCACTTACAAATATCCACCATGAATGTTCTACTCTTAAAGAGCTTTCCAAGATGACTCTGACCTGACAAATACCTAAGATACCTTGCTCAAATACACCTCTGATATGTTGCCTCTATTTTTGATATACAACACTAATATGTTGTTGATATACGCCTTTGATATGCAACCTCTATTGCTAATATACAACATTTATATGCTTCTTTGGTATGCTGCCTCTTTATCACCGATATGTGCCTCTATTGCTTCACCCTTAACTTGCATATCAAACTATATTTAAGAGAGGGGTTGACCTTTTCTTATAAAGGATGAAGAGGAGAAGAGGAGAGGCTCAAAATAGCAACTTGTTTGCATGCTTTAATCATGACTTAGCTTCGTACTTTAGTTCGAACTTAGAACTAGACTTGAGACTGGTATACTTTAGTTCGAAAATAGAACTATACTTGAGACTTTAGATACAACTTAGCATTATACTTTAGTTTGAAAATATAACTAGACTTGTGACTGGTACACTTTAGTTCAAAAAATAGAACTAGACTTGAGACTTCAGTTACAACTCAATATTACACTTTAGTTCGAAAATAGAACTAGACTTAAGACTTCAGTTACAACTCAGCATTACACTTTAGTTCGAAAATAGAACTAGAATTAAGACTTCAGTTACAACTCAGCATTACACTTTAGTTCGAAAATAGAACTAGACTTGAGACTTTAGTTACAACTCAACTCTTTACAAGGAAATTCGAAATTCTCTTCATGGTGGATAATTTTACACGTGCCAATGCACTAGATCAATACATTTATATCATTTTCAATATTAGGAATATCGTTTGTTTCTAGATCATAGGAATTTTATATTCAACCTAACTTTTGCTAGATGCCTTGACTTTTTCTCATGGCTCACAAGGTTTGACTAGGCTCATAGAGGTTGTATGTTCCCCCTGAATTTTGCACTAGTTTGTCTATGCTCATAGAGGTTGTACATCCCCCCTGACTTTTTCACTAGATTGTCTATGCTCACAGAGGTTTTACGTTCCCCCTGACTTTTTCATTATACTCACATAGCATTCCATTCATCTTGACTTTTGGTTTGACTCACAGAGGTTGCATGTTCCCCCTGGATTTTGTCAATACCTCACAATACTGGTTGATTCTCCAAATCTCCCTGGCTAGCCTCAAGGTGGCCCATATGGCCTCTCATTGGAGAATGACTATCGATGCTACCAAATTTAACACTCCCTCTCAGCAAGGGAGTCATTCTCATCTACACCAAGCTTGCCTCTAAGTTGCACAAATTGTCTCAAGTTCAGAGGCTTGGTCTGGATATCAGCTACCTGCTCGTTCATGGCTATGCACTGTAACTTTATAGTTTTTCTCTAGACCAAGTCTTGGATGTAGTGGTACCTCATGTCAATATTTTTTGACCTGTCATGAAATACCGGGTTCTCTGTCAATTTTATGCAACTTTGATTATCACAGTGAACCACTGTCGTCTCGAGCTTGTCACCAAACAACCCAGAAAGCAATTTTCTTAGCCATATTGCTTCCTTGCTAGCATCACTTGTTGCAATGTACTCAACCTCTTTTGTACTCTTTGCAATGGATCCCTGCTTCCATCTTGACCAAGAGATCATAGAGGATCCTAAACTGAAGTAGTATTCGGAAGTACTCTTTCGATCCACTGGGATTCCTGCCCAGTCAACATCTGCATACCCATGTAGAAATAAACCACCACTGGATGTATATCTCAGACCATAAGTAATGGTCCCTGAGATATATCAAGATGTGTTTTTCTTCCACCCAGTGTATATGTCTCAGTTTAGTCATGAACTCAATCATTACAATCATTGCATAGCATATATCTAGCCTAGTGTGGATCATGTGCATCAATGATCCGATCAATTGCCTATACATGGTGGGATCCACCAAATCTGAACCTGTATCATAATCATGCAGCTTCCTTAGGTTGTTAACCATTGGAGTAGACATGGATTTGCAATCCATCATACCAAACCTCTTTAGTACATCCACTGTGTATTTTCCTTGTGCCAGAAATATCTCGCCCTGTCTTTTCCATACTTCCAATCCTAGGAAGTTATGCATCAAGCCTAAGTATTTCATCTCAAATTATGAGGTTAGCTCCCTCTTACACCAGTCTATTATCCCTTCATCTCCTATTAGAAAGAGATCATCAACATACATGATTAGTATAACAGGTTGGTTACCTCTTACCTTGAAGTACAGATTTGCATCAACATCACTTTTCTAAAAGCCTGGGCTTTTAAGAAATCCATCAATCATGTCATGCCAAACTCTGGGAGCATGCTTAAGACCATACAATCCTTCCTTAGATTTTATACATGAGTGCCTTTGTTATGCAATACAAAACCATCTGGTTGTTCCAGAAATACCTCATGTTCAATCTTTCCATTCAAGAATGTTGTTTTTACATCCATCTGATGTAGCTTCCAACCAAGAACGAGAGCTAAAGAAATAATAGTTTGAATGGAGGTATACTTGGATACAGGGGAAAATGTCTCTTCGTAGTAGATTCCTTCTTTCTTAGTGAAGCCTCTGGCTACAAATATTTCTTTGAACTTTTCCACACTTCCATCAACTGCATGTTTGATCTTATAGATCCTTTTGGAAGAAACCATTGATTTGTCTTTTGGCCTCAGCACAATGTCCCAAACATTGTTCTTTATAATAGAACGATATTCCTCGAGCATGTCATCCTTCTATACTTGTAATTTATTTGCTTCTTCAAATGAATAAGGTTCGGCATCACTAATGCTTCTTATCAGTGCAACATAGCCTCCAAACCTATGAGGCCTCTTCCTTTCCCTGAAAGTTCCTTTGGGAGAAACTATCCTTTCTGCTTCCTGCACTATTTCTTTAAACCACCACGGCTTCCTTTTGGATGGAGGTTCTTCAAGAGTTCTTTCTAATACTTCAATAGGTTCTAGGGGCTCATTACTTGGCCCTTCACGAGGTTCCTCCCTCTGATCATCTTACTCTTCATTTTCAGAAGAGGATGAAGCTGGTTGAACTTCTTCTAATTCCTGCTGAAGCACTCTATATTTCCTAAATGCGGCTTCCTCATGGAAAGTCACATATATGCTTACCTATATTTGCCTCTGACCTGGTACATAAATCCTGTAAGCCTTGGAGTTCTCACTGTACCCCACAAAAACCCCTTTCTTTCCTGAGGGTTCCATCTTTGTCCTATTTTCCTTAGGGACATGAATATACATAGGACACCCAAATATCCTTAGATGCCCTACTTCAGGTTTGATCCCTTAGAAGACCTCTTCATGAGTCTTGTCCTTCAAGATAGCATGTCGACACTTGTTTTGATTATACACGACAATTGAGGTAGCTTCATCCAATAAATAATTTGGGAGATCCTCGTCAAACATCATTTCTTTCACTGCCTCACAAATTGTCCTGTTTTTCCTCTCAGCAAGTCCATTTTGTTGAGGGTTATATGGCATGATCAACTGTCTCTTGATTCCTGCTGACTTGTAGAAATCATCAAACTGGAGATATTCAAACTCTCCTCCATTGTCTGTTCTAAGGATTATGATGTGTTTCCTTGTCTTCTTTTTAATAAAAGCTTTATACTCTTTTAATTTATCAAATGTGTCACTTTTAGCTTTAAGAAAATATATCCAACATTTTCTTGAGTAATCATCAATAAAAATGACATAATACAAACAACCACTGAGTGAGGGAGATGACATGGGACCACATACATCAG
>SNQJ01S0013214.1:118696-130046 GCA_010110895.2 Picea sitchensis | reverse complement strand
ATACATCAGAATGAACCAGATATAAGATGCCCTGAGCTCTGTTGTCACTACTAGGAAATGCTTTCTTTATATTTTTACCTAGCGTGCATCCCTTACAAATTTCATTTTTACTATGAGAAATAGAGGGCATGATACATACCATGTTCTGTAGATCTGGAAGAGATTTGTAATGAAGATGTCTAAGTCTTCTATGCCACAACTTGTTGGATCTATTCACATCATGAGCCAATGCCTGAACTGACTGTCTCGACACGATGTACAATCCTCCACTGTGAGTTCCAATGATTTTTTTTGTACTTAAGTGGCTACCTTTATCCCATAGTAGTGACTTCATGTCATTGAAGATCACCCAATATCCCTTGTCCTCAAGGGTTGCAACTGATAGTAGATTCTTCTTGAGCCCTGAAACATATAATACTTCATCAACATGAATTCTAGCCCCATATTCCAATCTAAAGGAGATAGAGCCTACTCCCTCTATCTTGTAACATTTGTCATCCCCAAGCTCAACATGCTCTGCAAAATATTTTGTCTCGAAATTTGAGAGGATCTCCTTGTACCCTGTCATGTGCTTTAATGCATCATTGTCTACTAACCAAGTTTTCTGCCCCATGAAAAATGAACTGGATAAGGCAGAAACCAAGTAATATTCTTTTCTATTTTCTTTCTCATTAGAAGGACTTTTCTATTTTCTTTTGGATTCATCATCCTCATCAGTTGAGGCATGATGTTTCCCTTTCCTTGGATATTTATTTCTAAACCAACAATCTTTGGCAAAATGACCCAACTTATTACAACTAAAGTATTTAATTTTAGATGTATCAATATTCTTGCCTTTGAATGTACCTTTGGTGTTTGGCTTCCTCTAATAGCCTTTTTGGAAAGTGCCTTTCTTCTTTCCCTTGAATATTGATGCTAAAGTTGAGTGCTCTTCTTTCATTGACTCACTCCTAGTAGTTGTGTGACTCTCCTCTTGGAGGCAATCATGCCATAACCTCTCAAACGTGGGCTAAATATCTCTCCCACTAACACTAGATAAGAAGGTCTCCCATTAAGAAGGAAGACCGTCAAAAATGGTCTGCACTAAATCATCATTGTCCATTGTCACCCCTATGACCAAATGTTGATATTTGATCTGGGCTATCCTAGAACAAAAATATACCACTAATTCACCTTTATCCATCTTCAAATACTTAAGCTTGTGCTTAAGTGTCCTCTTCTGACTTGGAGCCTGTTTCTCATATAGATTCACCAAGGTATCCATACAGTCCTTGGCAGTCATTAACGAAGTCATTGCAGGCATTATACTGTCTTTGACTGAGTCAAAGATGATTTGCATGGCCTTTTCTTCACTCTTCCTGAAGGCCTCTCTTCCTGCATTATTCATGGGTTCCTCCACCACTGTGGTCACATACTGCTCAAGATCATGTTGTTGCAAGATATTTGTTATCCAGAGCTTCCGCACATTGAATTTGGTAGCTCCATCGAGCCTATCCTTGGCCTTGACTGAAATGGAGGATTCCATGGACTTCACACTGGAAACTTAATCACGATAGCTTGGATTTGTGTGTACCTATTGCTGCACTTCAACACGTTTAACACACCCTAAGCTCTGATACCATGCTAAATTATGAGCTTGATTTCTTATGTGGATTAATTCTTTTATTTTCTTCAACACTTTGATTCCATCTTAATACACTTCAACAATGTCAAATCATAACTGAATAACAATAACTATGTAGATATGTAAGCATGCACATCAAAAACACATATACCCTAGGGAAACCCTGTACATGGAGAAAAATCCTAGCAAACGATATTCCTTTATTGCATTAATAATGTAAGATCACTTACAAATATCCACCATGAATGTTCTATTCTTAAATAGCTTGCCAAGATGACTCTGACCTGAAAAATACCTAAGAGACCTTGTTGAAATACACCTCTGATATGTTTCCTCTACTATTGATATACAACACTAATATGTTGTTGATATATGCCTCTAATATGCAGTCTCTATTGTTGATATACAACATTGATATGCTTCTTTGGTATCTTGCCTCTTTATCACTGATATGCACCTATATTGCTTCACCCTTAACCTACATATCAAACTGTATTGAAGATAGGGGTCGACCTCTCCTTATAAAGGCGGAAGAGGAGAAGAGGAGAGGCTCGAAATAGCAACTTTTTTGCATGCTTTAATCATAACTCAGCTTCATACTTTAATTCGAACTTAGAACTAGACTTGAGACTGAATATACTTTAGTTCGAAAATAGAACTAGACTTGAGACTTCAGTTACAACTCAGCATTATACTTTAGTTCGAAAATAGAACTAGACTTGTGACTCGTATACTTTAGTTCGAAAAATAGAAATAGACTTGAGACTTCAGTTACAACTCAACATTACACTTTAGTTCTAAAATAGAACTAGACTTAAGACTTCAGTTACAACTCAGCATTACACTTTAGTTAGAAAATAGAACTAGACTTAAGACTTCAGTTACAACTCAGCATTACACTTTAGTTCGAAAATAGAACTAGACTTGAGACTTCAGTTACAACTCGACTCTTTACAAGGAAATTCAAAATTCTCTTCATGGTGGATAATGTTACATGTGCCAACGCACTAGATCAACACATTTATATCATTTTCAATATTAGGAATATCGTTTGTTTCTAGCTCATAGGAATTTTACATTCAACCTAACTTTTTCTAGATGCCTTGACTTTTTCTCATGGCTCACAAGGTTTGATTAGGCTCACAGAGGTTGTACGTTCCCCCTGAATTTTTCACTAGTTTGTTTATGCTCATAGAGGTTGTACGTTCCCCCTGACTTTTTCACTAGACTGTCTATGCTCACAGAGGTTGTACGTTCCCCCTGACTTTTGCATTAGACTCACATAGCATCTCGTTCATCCTGACTTTTTGTTTGACTCAAAGAGGTTGTACATTCCCCCTGGATTTTGTCAATACCTCACAAGACTGGTTGATTCTCCAAATCTCCCTGGCTAGCCTCAGGGTGGCCCATATGGCCTCTCATTGGAGAATGACTATCGATGCTGCTAAATTTAACAGGTACTCCTTCGAGTGGTAGCACATTAGACAACACATGTATACGGATCGACCTAGATCTCCTGAAGCCCTCCATAGTTAAAACGGTCGATCGAATGACTACTATAGTGCCATGGAGAACAACATGGGAAGATACTCTCTAGTACCTAGGTAGTCAGGTAGTATGGCTAAGGGCACGGTCTAACCTCCTTAGTTGGTGCCCTGAGATATTGGGCCGAGTATTACTATTGGACCCCGGACGTATACCATAGAGCTATAGCACAAGGCAAACCCTTGTTTATAGAACCCTTGAATACCTAGTTTTTTTTTTCCTCGTGGACCCAACCCCCTTCCAACACCCTTATTTTGGATTTATCCCATTGGATTCAACTCGTTGCCCTCACTAGTGAATTTGGGTCAAATTTCAATGGTGAGTTCAAGGTAATTTCCACTTTATATTGTCGGGAGAATGACAAACACCAAACCCTCTCAAACGTCGTTTCACAGGACATCGCTTTTCTGACTTCATAGATTTCATCTTTATTGTGACATTTCATGTGGACATGTGTCATCCCAGATTTGACTTTCCAACCCCCATATAGACATCGTAAGACTGATGTCTTAGGCATGGAAAGACCGACGTCTTGGACGTGGAAAGAGAGACGGCTTGGAGGTGGCAAGAGAGACGTCTTGGACGTGGCAAGAGAGACGTCTTGGAGGTGGCAAGTGTGACGTCTTGAAGGTGGCAAGAGCGACGTATTGAAGGTGGAAAGAGAGACAACTTGGAGGTGGAAAGAGAGATAGCTTGGAGGTGGAAATACCGATGTCTTGGAGGTGGAAAGAGCGACGTTAAGAGGTATCAGCTCCAACGTGGTTTCTATGGGAGTGACACTCTTGAAGGTGGCAAGAGTGACGTCTAGGAGGTGGCAAGAGCGATGTCTTGGAGGTGGAAAGAGAGACATCTTGTAGGTTGAAAGAGAGACGTCTGGGACATGGAAAGAGAGACATTGTTGTAGGTATTTAAAAAAAAATACAATATCAATATCAAGACCTATGAAGCAAACAAACAACTCCAGGCAAGGAACTGTTGACAAACTAGAGGGACTGAAGATGTTTAATTGTTAATTTCTGCCTGGAGTAATTCTTCCTATAATTCTGAGTTCCTTCTAAGACAAACTATCGTTGATGAGAATGAATTGAGAATTTTGAATTGTTAACTTATTCCTAAGGAATTCTTCCTATAGCTCCGAGTTCCTTCTAAAAACTATCATTGATGAGAATGAATTATTTACTTTTAGCATTTACTTGAAGATATTACAAAACATAAAGAAAGAAGCATGACCAAGATAACGATGAACAATATCTTTTAGTATTAAAAGAGACGAACACAGATGTTGTAACATTTCTCTTAAAATCATATATAATACCTTTGATAGAATACTTTCAAGAATCTCTAGAAATATTTACATCATTTCCATGTAAAAATTGTCAAGCCTCAGTAAGGCATACTAGCACTTTACATTCATCTAGATTAGTGAAGTTTTCATTCCAATAGAAAGTTGACATACCTTTATGGTCTTGGAAGCATATGTCTGAATCTTGATAAGTATTTTACGAGATTCAAAATTGTCCTTTCACTACTTTGGCAAATATTATTTTCTTGTCAAACAATAATATAAGATCCTTCAACCCCATCTCATATTAAAAAATGAAAAGAATCATATAGTAGATGGAGACGAAATCCATAAGGAATTTCCAGCTGCAACAAATAAATGGTTCATAGCTCAGAAGAATCCCAACTTGCATCAGCTACTGCAATAATTTTCTCATGAAGTTGGGCACCAAAACCTGCATTGATGCCTCTATCAAGTCCTTCTAGGTAAATCCCCTTTGAGAACTCAAGTGGAGATCCACTGACATCAATCACAACACCTCCTGCTTCTTGTATAATAAGAACTCCTGCTGCATGATCCCATATTTTCTCTTTGTATCCTGCCCTTGTGAACTTCATGAATATCTCCATGTCACCTCGAGCTATAGCAACATATTTTTCCATACTATAAACACGCAATGGATGATTACTGATAAATAAGACATACATTGAGTTAGTGGAAAGAATTTGATGCGAACATTAACATAATCTTAAATATTTATAAAACCAAACAAATTCCAAAAGAAAAATTCACCTTAGTCCTAAGCTGTGAGCAAGTCCTACTGTGAAGGAATGGCTTGAATTTTCTTTTTCAACTGGTTCACAAAACGTTGCTAATGTAGGATCATCAATGGTTGAGACACTAACATGCCTTGCTACATTTGAAAATCCCAGCTTTATGATGTCATTGACTAAAGGTTCCATCTAAACTTGCCCACTGTCGTTCTGTGTAGAAAGTACATAGCCTTTACTCCATACACCAGAACCTGGAGGGGAGAGTTTTAACATGAGTTGGTAATATTGATAATGGTAGTTAAGCCACTCTCTTCTCGATGGATAATTTGGGAAACCCAGAACTCCAAGTACCATGCCTCCTTCCTCTATCATGGCAAGAGTTACTGCATATTGATCTCCCCATACAAAACCAAGAGTTCCATCTACATGATCCAGGACCCAGTGTCTTCCAGTTGGCCCACCTTTGGAGCTCCCCTTGTTGATAGATTTAAGAACATCAACTATTTCTAGTGGTTCCAGAGGAGGATTAAGCCCAAAAATAGCTGCTTCACTAAGACACTCATTCACAGTGCTGACCACCCTATGCAATAAGTCCATCCCTTCCACCCCACTTAGTGCTTGAGAATCTTCTTATGCAATCATAGAAATGTGCTCTCTAGCAAGAGAATGTGACAATACCCAGCTAACAACTGCTTGCACACTCCAGTCTGGTCCAATAAATTACAATTTAAAATAAATTAGCTAAATGACAATTACAAGTGTCCAGTCTGGTCTAATAAATTACAATTAAAAATAAATTAGCTAAATGAAAATTACAAGTGGCCAAGATGAAATAGAACATAGAGATCAAAAAAACAAAAGACAAAAAGGTAATTCTAAGATCACAACATGTAAGCAAATAAATAAAATATATTTCAAGGAAAACAAAGAGCCATGCAACAAAGAAGACAAACTACAAAGCTTTTAATGAAAATAAAATTATGTTACATGTTTTTTGAAAGTGGTTACCAGCCTCAATACACAACAATAATGCACTTTGAAGAAAAACAAGCAATATCAATATCAAGACCTATGAAGAAAACAAACAACTCCAGGCAAGGAACTGCTAACAGACTAGAGGGACTGAATATATTCAATTGTTAATTTATACCTGGAGTAATTCTTCCTATAATTCCGAGTTCCTTCTAAGACAAACTATCATTGATGAGAATGAATTGAGAATGTTGAATTGTTAATTTCTTCCTACGGAATTCTTCCTATAGCTCCGAGTTCCTTCCAAAAACTATCATTGATGAGAATGAATTATTTACTTTTAGCATTTACTTGAAGATATTACGAAACATCAAGAAAGAAGCATGACCAAGATAACAATGAATAATATCTCTTAGTATTAAAAGAGATGAACACAGATTGTCACACATTATTTTGTTCATCTTAATGATCCATTGGCAACCATGTGTTCATGTTCCCAAAAGAGCCTATCTTCATGAGAAAGGTGACTCGCTTTCTCTTCCAAAAAATCTTGTTAAGGAGGGTCATCGCAAGCCAGCATAAGACACAGTGCGACGATGCTTGATCGTCACAGGCTACCCTAAAACTGGTTTGCGATGACTCTGCAGGCTGCTATATAGCTCGGGTGTGACGATGCCAAAAAGCTAAGAAAAGGTTGACCTTCATGAAAGTTCTAGAAGGTGAGGTGGAATCTGTATAGTTGGGATAATACTTGCTTCCCTGATTTGGTGGGATTGTCCTTATCTCTTTAACCATCTCTCTTTCCCCTATATAAAGAGGCATTTCTCATGGAAAAGGCTAAGGTTAATGAAGGTTGAAATTGGCTAATATTGTATGGAGAATTCTGCAATGAGTGACTCTTGAGGGCTTCATTTTAGTTCATCAAGTCATTGTAGATCTTCTTCATTCAAGTTTGGAGCAAGAGTGTGTTGGAGAAAAGATTCATCAGAAGGGGACCTTGCGACATCAAGGCTTTGGTTGTAATCTCCACTTTCACTTTAATATAATGAAGTGACATGTTTCTTTCACTTCAAATAGTTATTGCAAGCCAATGACAATTACAGGAGGAACCTACAACACATTTCAGAGAGCCCATGGGTAATTATGTTGCGAGATGAAGCCTGGGTTAAGGGTGCAGTCATATGGAACACATTCTAAAAGTAATCTTTGTTGTGGTAATTTTGTGAATTCCTGCAACATTATTAAAGAAGATATATGTTCTGGAATGCTGGGAACCTGGGCACAACTTCCTTACGATAGATCGTTACAATGGGAAGATCTTCCTTATGACAGTCGTCCACCCGCACAACGCCTTCCTTTCACATTTTTGCAAACTTCTCAAGAACATAGGATGGCGAAAAACCATAGCCTGAATAATATTCCAGTGTTTAATAATATTGGGCCCGTTGAACCATTTGAGGTATTCCAGGACATTGATTTGTTGTTGTCAGAGTCTCTTGCAGAAAAAACATCCAATGTAATGTCAGTCACTGGAGGAGAAGAGCTACAAGATGAGAAGATTGAAAATAGTAACACTAATTTGTATGGTGGAGAAGACATGGAGCTGCATTCAGAGTTGGATAATCTTTTCTCTGGAGGATCTTGCAATGTAGAAGAAGAAAATGAATGGTTAATGAACATTTTTCAAGGCCAAGAAGGTATGAGTGATGTAAATGGAGGTGGNTTGTATGGTGGAGAAGACATGGAGCTGCATTCAGAGTTGGATAATCTTTTCTCTGGAGGATCTTGCAATGTAGAAGAAGAAAATGAATGGTTAATGAACATTTTTCAAGGCCAAGAAGGTATGAGTGATGTAAATGGAGGTGGAAATACAGTTTGCGGTTCATAATGGGAAGATCTTTTACTATTCGATTTTGATTTGAGGGAGATGCCAACTATTTCTGTTTCAGGATGTGATGCTCGCCACGTCGGTGATTTTCAAGGAGATTGTAAAAGCATGTGATATAGTGAATCTCTGGATGTTTTGATAACAAAATTCAATAAGTATCCATTTTTTTTCTTTTCTGCCCGGTTTAGCTCTGAAAATTTAATCCATCAACCAATTACAGACCAAAGGAAATGCGTGCATAGGCAGGCCAAAGAAGAAGAGAAAACAAAATATACATGATGAATTATGTTGGCTTATGTATTTAGATGCATTGTTTTGTTGAAATATGATAATTTATTCTTTCAATCCATGTAAGAATGAATTTGGGCTTTCAGAATAAAGGGTGCATGATTTTATTTTTTGAATATTAATTCTAAATCCGTAAACAAATTTGTTCCTATATTGTTTTCATCTTTGCACTGTTTTATTGCATCATTATATGCATTACAAAGAATTCGAAAATGATTGTATTCTAAATATATGCAGAAAACCTCATCGAATTCCAAAGAATTCGAAAATGTTTGTATTCTAAATATCTGCAGAAAACTTCATCAAATTCCAAAGAATTCAAAAATGCTTGTATTCTAAATATCTACGGAAAACCTCATCGAATTCCATGCATGCGGAGCTAAAGGTTTAGTTGCTTTTGTGTAACGGGTGATCTAAATATCCATATTCGAAATATCAGTGTTCTATATCTGTTTATGAGAACTCTGAAGCTTCGGAATTCTAAAATGGTTGTAATCTAAATATCCGCATAAAACCTCATCGAATTCTGTAATCTAAATATTCGCATAAAACCTCATCGAATTCCGTGCACAACTTTTGTGTTTCAGTAACATCGAATTATGTGTGGTTAATTGCTTTTGTGTTGGGAACGAGTAGTGAACGTTCTAGACTACTACTTTCTTACTTAACCGCTCCAGATTCTATCTCGACAGTATTCAAATTTTGTTGGAGTAACGAATAATCATTTCGAACTAAATTTTTTATAAATAATATTTTATTAAATTCTTTAATAAAACATTATTCATTGACATGTCAAAATATCTGATATTTGATATTTATTTTTAAAATTTTAAAAATAAATGTAAATTTATTTTTATTATTTATTTGATTATTAAGTAAATATAATTTTCGTGGGTTAAAAACTTGTATATATTAAAAGTTCTAAAAATAATTAAATTACTTTTATAAATATATAAAATTATGATTAAGTATTTAAGATTGGTTTAAAATTATGTTAATTTTTTATTTCATCTTTTCAAAATTAAATACATTTTGTGTGCCCCAAACCAACTTATGAGCAAAGAGCTATGCCCTCTAAAGTAAACTGGTATCTAAATTATACATTGTATTGTTTCAAATGTAACTTCCTCATACAAGCTATGTTTTATGCTCAACATATCTAGTTGGAAAGATCTTACCAAGATATTTCATTTAAGTAGAAGAGATTGTGTTTATTAAAAACATACACAATTATATAGATTTCACCTACCTGAAAACAATTTAGGGCCTCAAAATGCCCCTACAAGTTTATGACCCTCAAAATCTTTAATTTTTTCATAAAAATTGACTGCTTTATTGTTGTTACATTCTCTTAATCCAACTTGTTCCTGACCTTGGAAATACAAATGACATGGCATGATACCTGTATGTTCATTCCATGTGTCATCCCTTGATTTGGCCATGTCATCACCCATCATTCTCCTCCATCACCCATCGGACAAATCTTCCACAAGCTTGTCAATCTCTCCTTTGCAAACTCTTCCCTTAATAATGTCAAATAACACATTATAAATTTTTTCTCGTGACCCACGACCCATAAGCCTATCCTACTTTTCCTCGCTAACTCTTCTCATTAGGTGGAAATTTAAATTGTGACTTTCTCGAAGCCCGCAACCCGCAACATGCAATCCTATCAGAAACAACTTCAAGAAATTGTCCCCTAAGAGTGGAAACATAATGTGGTATTATGATTTTCTCGAATCCTACAACAGAGAATCCTATCGGAACTACCCTTCGTGGAATTTTCCCCATGGAGTATCAAGTTAACACACTCACAATTCTTCCCAAAATCCAGATCCTACAAGCCTATCATCAAAACCTTCATGTACTTTTCCTCGTGGAGAATCAAGTTAACACACTTGTGATTCTTTCTGAAAGTCGCAACCCACAATCCTATCAGATTTAACCTCATGGAATTTTCCCCATGGAGTATCAAGACATTAAATCTCTTCCCACGAGTCTTCTCTCATGAACCTTTCTTTGCAATCCTCTTCCCTTGAGTCTTTCTCCGCAAAGCTTCCTCTCACAATCCTTCTCTCACGAACTTCTTCCTGCAAGACTTATCTTGTGAGATTCTTCCTGAAATCATCCTCCTCATTGGATCTAGACCATATATCTTCGATATCAAAGTGATCTCAACAACACTTCTCCCAACTTTGTCAGGCTTATCCAAACATGCAAACAAAATATCAACTATTGATTCTTAATGTGAAGATGATCTTAAGAAATGATCCATCAAAATTTGTTCCAAAACCCTTGCCTTATGCCACCATGACACTTCCACCATGGACCTTATTAGTCCACATCATCACTACACAAATTTTTTCAAAAATCCCAAAAATTATAAATTTTGAGATTTTTAAAATTTTTCCAAAACATTTCTTCAATGAACCTGGAAGTCTTAACTGATTCATAATGAATCTAGGTCGTTTATTTCCAAGTTGGATACAATCTAGGCCATTGATTCTACTAACTCCTCAATCACCATTAAAAACATATAATTCAACCTTCCAAGCTAAATTTGACTATGCACCTTGTGGATCTATGCCATCAATAATCTCCTCAACCATTTTGGGTGTAATTTTGATCTGAAATTGTTCATAAATTTGGGGATTTCACTCTCATTTCACAATTTTTCCTAAATCTGTCACAGGTGAAACTCCACAACAACAAATTTCTACCAAATTCTCATTGTTCCTTGGCCCATATGGGTCCAGTTTTTGAACCAGAAGCTCTGATACCAGATTGTAACATATTGACCCACTAAAACGAAATTCAAAACGTCACACACATATTAAATAAACCAAAGATAAGAGGGATGATAAATTAACATGCATCTAACAACATATTTTAAAATGTGAATGCAATTGTTCAAGCAAAATACCAAACACACAACATTCATACAAAAACATTTGCACATTGGAATTAACATCATAAAC
>SNQJ01S0013214.1:96954-111547 GCA_010110895.2 Picea sitchensis | reverse complement strand
AAAATATTTATCACACTACCAACCTTCCTAACCTCTTAACTCAACAAAAGTATGGTTATCTTGGAAAGCTTCTCTTAATGCTTTTCGAGCACAGAAACAAAATTCTAAAGAATCACAAGTAATCACTTACCCTCTTAAGGTCCCATAGACCAATTCGATCTTAGTGAACTTTAATCATCATCATTATCAGTAATGTAATTTTTTTTTTATTTCTTTTATCTTAAAGATTTTAATTAAAGAGAAACTATGAACAATTCTATGTAAAATTAAAATTGAACAAAGTTCCAAAAATAAAATTGAGGTTGAACCAACTATAGGGCAAAATTCACTATAATTTAGTTTTGAAAATTAAAAAAATATTTAATGATAATAATTAAAAATATGTCTATGGGTTGATTTATAATTTTAAATTATAAAAAATATGTATGTTGTTTGATTTATTTTTAGATAATAATAATATGAAATTTATTTTTATGATTAATTTTTTATTTTTAATTTAAAATATTTAAAATATAAAATTATATTTAATATCAAAAAACTAAAAAATATAATTATAATAAAATTAATAAAATATAATTATAATAAAATTAATTTTTTAATATTTAATAATTAATTTTTTAATATATTTAATTAAAAAATAAAATTTACTAGAGGGAAAATAAAAAATCAAATTGAATAATAGTAATTTAAAGATGGAGATTGTATATTGTTTTTCAGTTAACAAATGGAGCTTACGTCACATGACTCCGTCATAAAAATTCAAATAATCCGCCATCCAATCGTAAAAACTTGGCTCATAAAAATTCCAAAGTAAAAACTTGGCTCATAAAAATTCCAAAGTAAAAACTTGGCTCATGGACGGCGTGAAAATCCAATGAAAGTGCTCTTCAGGGTGAAAATCGAATTCCATGGTAAAAAATCTGAAGTGCTTTTTGCAAAGACTTCCAAAATGGTTGTAACATCGAATTCCGTGTGCGGTTAATTGCTTTTGTGTTGGGAAACGAGTTAGTGAACGTTGTAGACTACTAGTTTCCTACTTAATTGTTTAAACTAATTAAATTTATAAATTTTTATAATGAAACATACTAAATAAAGTAAACAGAAATAATTCCTACTTAAACTAATTAAATTTATAAAATTTTATAATGAAACATACTAAATAAGGAAAACGGAAATAAAATATAAAATACAAAGTACATGTAATTTAATTTAAAGCAAAGGGGTGTAATATTTCATTGTTTTTAGGTAAAATTTTTAAATATATATATAGTCGCTAACTCGCAACTGAAAAACGTTTTAAGATATCTGCTGGTAAAATTCCACGCAGATGGAGAACGCCGAAAGTATCGACTGGTATCTCGTGTCCATATACACTGAAACCCAATGTTTCGTTACAAATATTTCACGATTTCATACAACCCAACCATGAATATATAATTCCTCACCGCCAATTGCAATAGATGTTACAAACATATTTTATGGCAACCACAATATTATATATATTGATCGCTTAAATGTCAATAGAAGTGAAGAGATAAATTACCCAGGAATCACTCAGCAATGAATCCAGAATCAAAAAGAGGAAATGAATGATGAGATTATTACTTACCCTGAAACAGATTAGGGTACCAACATCATTCCAGGTCCCTTAGAACCCCATATGACTTGCATTACGACAGACACCATGTTCTTCATATCAATGAGAATGAAATGAGCATGTTCTTCATATCAATGGGAATGAAGTGACCATGAGTATTCTACATAATAAATTAGAGTAACTGAGTATTTTTCTTAAATTATTTTTTCAAATTAATATTAGTATTCACATATCATAAAGATATGGATATTAGAATTCTGGTAGAATTTGAATTCTGGTAGAATTTGAATTCTGGATATTCAAATTAATATTAGTATCCACTATTCCTTAACATTTCCAAATATCCAGACCATTCAATAGCCAACTCACCCTCCAATCCAAGGTCCACTACTGAAAGCTTATCCCGTGTATTGGAAGAATTTAAAGAAGACGTGTATGTGATATGTGTGAAGGAATACACTTGTAGGTCATTCAAATGTCGAATCAGAGCTTCTGAAAGTTTGTACATGTGATCACAACCTATAAAAGGGTCTTGTATGATCTGAACCCCGTTCCCAGCTTACCATGCTAGCCACCTCTTCACTAGATGCAAAGAACCCATAAAATTATTCCAAAAGTTAGAAGCAACAAGAAACTTGTTATTATCAATGCGCAACCAAAATACAACCTTAGCACCTCCCAAATATTTTGCAAACCTATTCAAGTTCTAAATTCCCCATCCTCCCAAATTCTTTGGCCTTGTAATCGAATCCCAACTAGCTAAATGAAACCCAGTGGGTTTTTTAGCACCTTTCCAAAGGAATCTAGAGAATATTTGACTGATGTTATTAATAATCTTCAAATAAACCTTTGCCAAATAGAGCCAATAAACCAACATGTTTTGTAAAACAGAGTTGACTAGAACCAGTTTTCCACCAAGGGAGATCCATCTACTCGTCCAAAGTCCAATCTTCTTCTCCACTTTCTGGAGTAGCCAATGCCAATCATTTACTCTATATTCATTTGGTTTTAGAAAAATGCCAAGGTATTTCATCCCTTGATCCAAATAAGAAACAAGGATCCCAAAGATCTTTACTACTCTATTAAGCAGATCATCATTTAACTTATGAGAGAGGAAACATGATTTTTTACAGTTGATTTTCATACCCAAGCCCTCGCAAAAGATTGTTAGAAGATATTTTAGGGCAATCCACTCTTCAATAAAACCAATGCCAATAATTAAAACATCATCCACAAAAAAAGATGAGTGATGGTGATACCTTTTGCAACCTGGATACCCTTGAATTTCCCAACTATACAAGCCTTTTCAGAATTCTACTGAGACTTTCCACCACCAATAAGAATAGTAAAGGTGAGAAGGGGTAGCCATGTCTGATTCCTCTATGACTTTTGAAGAAATTTGTTGGAGTTCCATTGACCAAAATTGCGTAGTTAGCACTAGAAACACAACCCATTATCCAATATGGAACCTCCCATTTCAAGCCAATTTGAATCATCGCCATCCGAAGGTAGTCATGCTAGCTAACCTTATCATAAGCTTTCCTAAGATCCAAACTTAGAATGAGAGATTTCCTTTTCATAGTTTTGACTGTGTGCATACACTCCTGAGCTAGCCCAACAACATAAAAAATCATCCTATGTTTTAAAAACCCAAATTTCTCCGATGAGATACTAGAAGCCAACTTCCCTTTTAACCTATTGGCAATAATTTTCGAAATGAATTTATACACAAAATTACAAAGTGCAATGGGTATGAAGTCATTAAAAGAGGCAGGCTTCGAATCGTTTGGGATAAGGGCCACAAAGGTGGCATTCAATGATCCAATGAATTTTCCAGATATTATGGATTCTTCAATAGCCCCCAGGAGGCCATTCCCATAATATCAAAGAAATGATGGTATAGTTCCTAGGTCCACCCATTAAGACTGAGACTTTTGTCTTTTGGAATTCTTGAAATAGTTTCCTCTACTTCCTCTAGAGTAACATGTTTCCCCACTTTATCACTTTCCTCATCTGTGAAAATAAGAGGCACATCCTTTATAACTTTGAATTGAGTAAGTGTATCCTCCTTATATGATTCTTTGTACATAGTCTTGAAAAAATTAAAAGCAATAGACCTAAGATCAAATTGTGAAGTAAAATTGTGGCCTTCCAAATCAGTTAATTCCCAAATAGTATTAGTGAACCTTCTATGTTCAGAAAATTTGTGAAAATACTTAGTGTTCTTATCCCCACTTTGGAGCCAAATGACCCAAATTCTAAGACGCCATGTTTATCCATCCAACCTTAAAATATCCACTTTCCTCTTCTCTAAGGAACTAATAAGTTCTTTATTTGTTATAGAGAATATTTGAGAAGGGTAATTTCTAAAGATCTCTCCCAATTTCATGTCAATCTGCCAAATTTCAGATTTTATCTTCTTCTTTTTCTCAGTCAACCACTTTGTCACTTCTTCTTTGAGTTTTTTAAGTTTTTTGATCTAGGTGGATATTGGTGGCCACACACCTATTCCAACTGGCTCCTCTTGACAATTTTTTGTTCAACACATTCTGTTAGCACCAGAAGTCACCTCTGGATTGTGGCAGAGGTAAGCCTTGTACCCATCAGTTTGTATGTCACAATGAATAAATTTAAGGGTGGTCTAATAGACACAATCTCAAGATTATATCGCTTTAACTCAGAAATCTGGGTTGGCATGCATAGAAAAGTGAATTCTTGATCTAACTTCAGTCAGTGATTTGTTGCATAGTGGTGAGTAGGGGGAAGAAATTAAAGAAGACAAAGTGGTTTGTTGTGGACGTCTAGTCTTTCGGCAGCCAAAGGAGAAGAAAACTCGAAAGACAAGGTCTTCTTGGCTCAGAGCTACAGGGAACTAAATGAAATTATCATGAATTGAAATCAATCATACATCACAATTCAATAATAATCGCCCGACTGGATCATCCATGCCAGGGTCATTCAGTGTTGGAAGGAAAGCAACACAGGGAACTGATTAAAATCAATAGTAGTGTCACTGTGATCAAACATACATCACACAAACACAACTATCCTCAACTGGATATTCCATGCTCGAGTGTTCTAATACAACCGTTAAAAAGAGATGAAAGGGAAATTGAATTTCATTAGACAAGAAGTCTCAAATACATAACATAACCAGAGAACTAGAGGCTTTGTTAAACCTTTACAAGCGGGAGCATTGCTCTACCATCGACCATTACAAAATATAAAAATCGAGTCTGTATACTCATAGAAATTCTCCCCCTTATAGAAGCATGCTTTGGTTGCTGCATTCAAGGCTTGACGTCCACATCTTCTTCTGTCAGACCGCACCTGTATTCTTCTATCAGATGCGATCTCAGATCAGTATGGCTCTGGCAGGGAAATTCATCCATAGGGGTACCACAAGCTGACCGCTCCAGAACCTCCATGTCTTCCATTTATGGGGTGAAACGAGGTTTCAACTACCTCTCCTTGTTTCCATTAACTACCTGTGTCGGGATCAAGAAGGAGGCTCACACTCGAGAATGTTCCATTCAGGCTCATAATCCCTTCTAATCAAAATTGGCGCCTTGAGGCTTGTAAGGACCTTTTCTTTGTGGCCACTCGAGAGCTTTGACCCTCTATATAACACCCTTTCATCGCCCCACATGACTGCAAGTTGTGACCCTGCACTTAACAAAAAAGGAATTTCGGGACTTCACATGTCGAGAGTTCTTTCTCCCCTTGATTCATGATGTTTCGAAGCTCGAAACCATGAAATGATCCATCTAGATCAACAGTTGGGTCTGCCCCGAATCTAATGACCACGATTGGTTCCTTGAACACTTCATCCACCTGCTTCTTGACAGGCGCCTACTTTCTTTATGGCCCCGCTTTTCCATATGAACCTAGGTTATGACCATGGGCCCAATCAATAGGCACGTCACGATTTCGCGTCTCGCGAGTTCACATAACTCGCCCCGTTGACTGCTCCCTTCTGTGAGTCAGCGAAACATTGATCCAACGGTTTGGCTCTCTTGTTTGATCAATGACTACGATCACATCGAAATTTCGGGTCTCGGGAATTTTGGCTATGGAGTCACTTTTATGAGAAGAACCTCGAACTCCTGATTCTTGATGCTCCGAAATTCGACGATGTCAGAGCAACGACCCTCGACTACCCATAATTGGACGACCCAGATCTACTTTTTCATGAATTAGGATTTCACGATTCTTGCTGGATATTTTTAAAACACTTTGAACTCCCGATTCCCACACTCACTTGCCTTCGTTGAAGACCGAACTTGCTCGCTCGCTTGATTTGAATCCACATTTAAATGCTTCAAGTGTTGCACTTGGTGCTCATGACTATGAATTGTGATCAATTACTCAGATGACTGGTTGAGGGCTCAGGCCGACAAAGGTTCAATGACAGAGATAAAGAGGAAAGTGATTGACCTTAGAGAAGACAAGGGAGCCTATGGTCAAAATTTCTCAAGCAACTTCGATAGGGAAAACCAGTCGATCAAAAGGATGAAGATAAACAAAAGAAAAATGAACGCCAAGAGGAAAGAACTATGATCGGGTTTGGGAAAGGGGAAAAATAGGCAAAATTTGCAGACTTAGTTAGAAATCACAGACTCATAAGACCTTGACAAGATTAAGTGCTAACATTGGCTCCACAGGGGATAGCACGCTCCCTGCGAGCTACCAAGAATGCACAACTCCAATGCCTTGCTTTGGGTTATGGAGTCTTCTATGAAAAAAAAAAACATAAAATAAGAACAGTATCTACAATGGTGGGCTTCGACCGCGGCTTTAAATTTTTTTTTTTTAAAGGAAGTGCCCATTTATTGGGCCACCAAAAACTTCATGTCCCTCCAAATTTTGCAATCTATAAGTGTTATTTGGGAACCTCTCAGAGATTTTGAAGGGGGTGATCCAAAGGGATTTGAATTTACCATGCTTTCTCTTGTCCTGCTTAGGCGCATCCCATTTGAGTACTAGGTCTCCTGGATGGAAATCCTCCTTACTGCTCTTCCTATCAAAGACTTGCTTGATTTTCTTCTGACGGTCATGTGCTCTATCCATCACCTTATCTCTAGTCTATTTCACTTCTACCAACTGATGTATTCTCCTAATCATGTCATCGGGCTCTCCTTGACAGTATTGAATTTTCTCCACAGACAGGGTGAGATGAGAAGGAAAAACTACTTCAGTCCCATACAGAAGTTGGAAAGGAGAGGTACCTAGGGACCTCTTTGTTGTCACTCTATCAGCCCACAGAGCAAATTTGAGTTTTGAATCCCAAGCTTTCTTATTATCCTCTAACAATCTTTTAATGATTTTGATGAGGCTTTTGTTAGAGGACTCTGCCAGTCCATTTCCTTGGGGTAGTATGGGGTAGAGTGAATCAACTTGATTCCAAACTGCTCGGAGAATTGGATTAATGGTTCATCTTTGAAGGATGTTTCATTATCTATGACGATTCTACTTGGGAAACCAAATCTTGTTATGATATCCTCCAGGAAAATGATGATCACCCCGTGAGAAGCACTCCTTATGGGAATAACTTCTATCCACTTGGTAAAGTAATTTGTGGCAGTCAGGATCCATCTATTCTGACCATTGGATGCAGGATGAATTTCCCCAATGAAGTTCAGGCCCCACTGCTGGAAGGGCCCTGAATCAACCACGGGTTTCAATGAGAGGGACTTTAGATGCTACTTTCTGGAAAATATTTGACATTTAATGCATGCTCTGAATTTTGTGCAAACATCAGTGAACAGAGTAGGCCAATAGTACCCAACCCTGAGAATTTTGTAGGCTGTGGTTTTCCAGAAGTGATGTCCCCCATAGAGGTTGTCATGGAAATCCAATATAATTTTTTTGGCCTCTTGTGGGTATAAACATCCCAGAAGAACTCTTAGAGGGTCTTTGCAATAGAAGACCTGGTCGATAAGGAAATATCTGATCACTTTGAGCTTTAAATCTCTTGCCTTGCTCCTTCCCACACCATCAGGGGGCCTTAACTCCTACAGAAAATATATAATATCTTTGTACCAGGTGCATTATGCCAACAGAGGGATACCTTGAGGACCTCTATCAGACAATCCACTTTTTGGTTTTTCTGATCAAGTCTTGATGAAGTTAGCCCCCAAGGCTCTGCAATTAGATTCAGCCAATAGTTTGGATAAACCTTGACCTTTGATCAATTTGGTGGTCTTGATATCTATATCAAAATCAAGGATTTTGGAAATCCATCGGCTCCTCCTCCCATCTATGTCTGACTGAATGAGAATTTCCTTAACGACAGTTGAAGGGATGTATGTGATGACTTTTGATTGCATGACGTAAAATATGAAATCTTTGAGAGATTTAACCAAAGCGTAGGCCTGCTTCTCCATGATGTCATAGTTCACCTCAATGTCTCTTAATGCCTAACTGAAAAAGGAAATGGGATGCTCCAACCCTTCAACATTCTTTTGCAACAGAACAACCGCTACAGTGTTGAACGAAGAAAATGAAAAAAGGAGGAAATATTTTGAGTCATCAGGACTGATAAGCATGGGTGCTTCAATCAAGGCCTTGTTTATCTGACAAAAGGAATTTTGAGACTCGACAGTCCATTTGACTTCGTTTCCTTTCCTCAACATGGTTGTTATAAGATTTACTGTCTCAACAAAGTTGGAAACAAAATTCCTAAAAAAATAAATTTTTTCCAAGAAAGATTGGAATTCTTTCTTGGATCTCAAGAGTGACAAGGTTTGGATTGCTTCAACTCTGCTGGGATCGATCCTGACTCCCTCAATTGATACTATGTGGCCCAACAATTTTCCCTCCTTCATGGCAAACAACGATTTCTTGGGATTTAAGGAGAGACCGAACCTTCTTCATTTCAGGAAGACTTTTCTTAGATGACAACAATGTTCTTCATCAAATCTGGAGAAGACTTTTATGTCATCCAGATAAATGACCACAAATTTATCCTTTTCTCCAATGAAGGAGATATCCATGGCTCGCTGGAAGGTCGCTCCTGTGTTCATCAATCCAAAGGGCATTTTGGCATACATGAATGTACCCCAAGGAGTGGTGAAGGTTGGATTTTCTCTTTCTTCAGGCAAGACAGAGATCTGATTGTATCTCGAAAATCCATCAATCATGGATATCCTTGATGCGCTAGTTATCCTTTGTAATATGTGTTCCATTTTTAGAAAGGGGTAATTGTCTTTCCTTGAGCTCTTGTTCAGGTTCCTGAAATTGACACAAAGTCTGATTTCCCCACTCTTTTTTCTCACCGGGACCAGGTTGTCCACCCACTCTGAATATCTCAAAGGCACGATGATCTGGGCATCGAGCAACTTCTTTACTTCTCTCTCCATGATAGGCAACATCATAAGATTTATTTTCCTTAATTTCTTCCTGAATGGTTTAGCCTCTTCCTTTGGAATCTTATGCTCAATAATGTTGGTGTCATATGTTCTGAGGTCTTCATATGTCCAAGAAAACACATCATCAAAATCCTTTAATAACTCAACATACTCGGCTCTCTGCTTCCTTGATAGGTTGCTTGACATCTTGACATATTTAGGATCTTTCACTGTGCCAATGTTGCATTCGGCTATGTCAGCATCATCAACTGACCTCTAATCTTTCACTGCCACATCATTGTTGTTGAATATCCTTTCTAAAGGGACCAGTCCCTTCGAAATGTGATTTCTTGGTAACTGCACAATATGATGATTAGCAATTTTCTTTAAAAATACATCAGTATGTGGGTTATTTTGAGGATTAGGATCCTAGTCTATGTGTAATGCATAAAATTCATCGACAGCTTCCATGAACCTCTTGAGATCAAGATCATATTCAAACACCTTCCAATGCTTGACATTGTCAGGTATAGAGGGTCTGTAATTTACTTCGATATCATACATGAGCTTGGGTGGTAGATGGACTCTGAAATTTTTTGCCGAAACAACCAAAGAATCAACCACTATGTTCTCCTCTCTTAGAATGAATGAAATGTTGAAAGCCAAGAAAAAACCATCAATTAGATCTCACACTTCATTCTTATAAGATCTGAGCCTCAGATGCTTGGCTTGGTAATTTTTTTGATTCACAACTAGCTCTGCATCCCCAAACACAGATATATCTTTGATTCCCATGTCTTTTGCATCTCTCAAACCCAAAACGAGAGCTTCCTATTCTGCCACATTATTGGTAGCTTCAAATTCTAACTTATAGGACAGAGATATAGTTTCCTGAGCAAGCGAGACAAAAAATACTCCGGCACCAGAACACTCTATAGAGGAGGCTCCATCAAACAATATTTTCCACACAATGGTGCTCAAAGGGGGGGTTTAACAGAGAGTAATGGGCTTTCTGATTTCAAGAGGAGGTTCAGGGGCATTGGTGAGTTGCAATAAGTTGGATCCCAAATCAGTATCAAGGGAAAATATAGGATGATTGGTGGGGTCTACCTCAAAACTAATTATGTAGGCCAACTGAGCCTCTTTGTACAATATTCTATGCTCCCCTCCTAAGACTGGAATGGTGGCATACATGAGATCCATTTGCAAGGTTCCCCCGAGTATTTTTATCCATGATCTCGACAAAATCATGCCAAACTTGGGGGGAACATCAGCTACCACAATGTCCATGACCACAATCTTCATGGGTAGCTGAAATAAGGTCACGACCAAATCTTTGATGGCCCCAAGACATTGCAATCTCCTCAAATCAAACGAATATAAATCATGATAAGATTTTGTGACTTCTAATCCGAGTTCTTCCATGATAGTCTTGGGCATAAGATTATGAGATGCCCCTGAATCCATTAGAAAATTATGCAACACCTTATCATGTATGTTCAAAGATGTGTAGAAAGGAGGGGATGAATCATCTATGTATTCTACCATAGGACCTAGGATGACTACTGGTTTTTCTTCTTGAAAGTTTATTGAGTCTGTGGAATGGCATAATGGCTCGGGCTGCAACAACTTAGAGAGGGATTTTTTGAAATCTTCATGCTTGACCAGCTCTGAAAGGGGTATAGGAATCTAGATCTTTTGGATTTCATGCTCAAAACTAAAGAAGGAGTGGCACTTCATAATTTCTCTCACTTCTAGGCCAGGGTCCTTGGCTATTGGCGAGAATTTCTGAGCTTTCTTTTCCTTTTTGGCATTTGCTGTAACTTTAGCAGGCTTCTTTTCTCTGGGAGGCTGAGCAAGGATGTCAGACTTCTCTTCTTTCCTCCTCGATCAGAGGTTGTATTTTCTAGGACTAGTATTGGTCTTCTCGTCCTTACTCAGCTCATTTATTTGGCTATCGATGAGGGTTTTCTCATATGCATATTGAGTTAAATGGGGAAATGAGGAGGTATCCCCAATACAATGGATTTTGGGATCAACTTCCTCTTCATCAGTGACAAGGTTATTCTGGAGTGGGGCTTGAATTCTTTGATCATCCCTATCTCGACCTCTTTGATATATTGGAAGTATATGAGGAGCACTATTAGGTCTCTTGAAGGTGCCTTTGTTATCAATGTTTTGAGTGTTTCTGTAGGCTTGTCTTGTTTCAAGCTTTATTTTCTCCATATCAACAACAAGAGATTTCACTAATCTGACAAGCTCGTCATTTTGAAGGTGGGTAGTATATGAAGAGGGTTGAAGTTTTAGACCTTCCATTTTTTTGTCCCTATCAGCCTTACTCCTAAGCTCATTTACTGCCATAATATTGGATTCTACTTCAATGGCTGCATATTTCATATGAGCCAAGGAGGTAGCTCTCCTTTCTCGTAATAGGAGGTAGAATTCGGGGTCAAATGAACTAGAATAGGTAATCAACGCAGAGCTTTATGTAGGCTTAACCTCAGTGGGAATTTTGCTATACATTTTATTAAATCTCTTTGAGAAGTAAGAAACAGATTCCCCTTCCTTTTTCTTCAGTGATCCGAACTCTATAATATAGTAAAGGAAATCCTTTCAGTCCCCCCAATTCTTTAAGAAGGATTCATCTAGGGATTCAATCCCATCGATAGATCTAGGACGCAAGGCCCTAAACCACTTCCTAGCCTCGCCTTCAAGGCTATGAACAAAAATAGTCATCCATACATCTGCATGCATGATAGCATGATGATCTGTAAATCTATAAAAGGATTCAAGGTGTTACTCTGTGGTTATGTCTCCTTCTCCTGTGAACTTGGGCAACTTCTTAAGGTAGCCATCTGCTAGGAGGGAATTCATAGGCTAAGGAAAAACAAGGGGGGCATACCTAGCAACTATTATGGCTTCCATTCTATTCATGGGGGGATTTGCTCCTGCCATAGGGATAATAGGTGGAGGAGAAATACGAGGGGAAGGAGTTCGAACAGGGGAGATTGGAACTAAGTTTCTAGGAGGAAAAGGGAACAACAAACGATTTAGAGAAAATGATACAAGGCTTGAGGGAGCAGAGGCTTCTCTTCATGCAATAGCAACAGTAATAGGAGGAGGGGTGGTAAATCCCGGAGTAGGGAAATATCCTGAGGTGTTGGGTCTCAACCATGGTACAACTTCAAGGGATAGAGGGGTGACAAGGATTTCTCCCTCCAATCCTAGACCAGGAGGGGACAACTCAATAGGAAAACTCCCAAAATTTAAAGTTCGGGAAACTCCAACAGAAGGTATAACAGGAGAATGAGAAGCAGAAATTGGAGTTTCTATAGAAGGACCGTGAAAATCATCAGAAATACCTGGTTCAGCAGTGGCAGTTTCTTCTTGAAGGGCCTTTATCCTTCTGACAATTTTCTCTGGGTCAGCGTCGGGTATCGCTAAAGGAAGCTGTGGAGTAGACCTCATGTGTCTGCTTCTAGAATCCATAGTTGAAATAGTGGATTTGCCTCAACGGAGTCAACACAATGCAATCACCGGGTGCACAGTCACAATATTGGATATACTAATTTCTGATGCACCTTCAGAACCAGTAAGCTTTGTTGTTCAATTCCATGGAAAATCTTCAATTTCGTTCCCGACAACAGTACCAGAAATGTTAGCACCAAAAGTCACCTCTGGATTGCGACAGAGGTAAGCCCAGTACCCATCAGTTTGTATGTCACAATGAATACATTTAAGGGTGGTCTAATGGACACAGTCTCAAGATTATATCGCTTTAACTTAGAAAACTGGAATTGGCATGCATAGACAAGTGAGGTCTTGATCTAACTCCAGTCAGTGATTTGTTGCATAGTGGTGAGTAGGGGGAATAATTTAAAGAAGATGAGGTGGTCTGTTGTGGATGTCTGGTCTTTCGGCAACCAAAGGAGAAGAAAAATAGAAAGAGAAGGTATTCTTAGCTCAAAGCTACAAGGAACTAAATGAAATTATCATGAACTGAAATCAATCATACATCACAATTCAATAATAATTTCCCAACTAGATCATCCATGCCTGGGTCATTCAATGTTGGAAGGAAAGAAACACAGAGAACTGATTAAAACCAACAGTGGTGTCACTGTGATCAAACATACATCACACAAACACAACTATCCTTGAATGGATCTTCCATGCTCAAGTGTTCTAATACAATTGTTACAAAGAGATGAAAGGGAAACTAAATTTCATTAGACAAGAAATCTCAAATACATAACATAACTAGAGAAACAGAGTCTTTGTTAAAAATTTACAAGCGGGAGAATCACTCTACTATTGACCATTACAAAATATAAAAACTAAATCTATATACTCAAATAAACTCACCCCCTTATAGAAGATCACTTTGGTTGTTGAATTCAAGGCTTGACGTCCACATCTTCTTCTGTCAGACTGCACTTGCATTCTTCTGTCAGACACGATCTCATATCAGTATGGCTCTAGCAGGGAAATTCATCCATAGGGGTACCACAGGCTGACCGCTCTAAAACCTCCATGTCTTCCATTTATGGGGTGAAACGAGGTTTCAACTACCTCTCCCCGTTTCCATTAACTTCCTATGTCGGGATCAAGAAGGAGGCTCACACTCGAGAATGTTCCAGTGAGGATCATAATCCCTTCCAGTCAAAATTGGCGCCTCGAGACTTGTAAGGACCTTTTATTTACGACCACTCGAGCGCTTTGACCCTTTGTATAGTGTCCTTTCATCGCCCCATGCGACCCCAATATGTGACCCTGTACTTAACAAAAAAGGAATTTCAGGACTTCACATGTCGGGAGTTCTCGCTCCCCTTGATTCATGATGTTCTGATGCCCGAAACCATGAAATGATCCATCTGGATCAATGGTTGGGTCTGCCCCAAATCCGACGTCCACGATTGGTTCCTTGAACACTTCAGCCGCTTGCTTCTTGACAACCGCCTACTTTTTTTATGGCCCTGCTTTTCCATATGAACCTGGGTTATGACCGTGGTCCCAACCAATAGGTGTGTCATGATTTCACATCTCGCGAGTTCACATAACTCGTCCCATTGACTGCTCCCTTCTGTAAGTTAGCGAAACATTGATTCAATGGTCAGGCTCTCTTGTTTGATCGATGACTACAATCACATCGACATTTAGGGTCTCGGGACTTTGGGATATGGAGTCACTTTTAGGAGAAGAACCCCAAACTCTCGATTCCCGATCCTTTGAAATTAGTCGATGTCAAATCAACGACCCTTGGCTCCCCACAATTGGACGGCCTAGATCTACTTTTTCATGAATCAGGATTTCACGATTCTTGCTGGATAGTTTTACAACACTTTGAACTCCCAATTCCTCTGCTTTCTTTCCTTTGTTGAAGACTGAACTTTCTCGCTCGATTGATTTGAATCCACATTTTAAAATCTTCAAGTGTTGTTCTTGGTGCTCATGATTGCAACTTGTGATCAATTACTCAGATGACTGGATGAGTGCTCGAGCCAACAAAGGTTCAATGATAGAGATAAAGAGGGAAGTGATCGACCTTGGAGAAGACAAGGGAGCCTATGGTCGACATTTCTCAAGCAACTTCGATAGGGAAAACCAGTCGATCAAAAGGATGAAGACAAATGAAAGAAAAATGCAC
>SNQJ01S0013214.1:65108-90773 GCA_010110895.2 Picea sitchensis | reverse complement strand
CTGTGAACTTCCAAGTTCACGAGAACCGAATCCTGGATCTCTTCAGCACTTCGCCAACTTCGCGATTGCTGCCACGTATCCTCCTCAATTGGACGACTGCGATTCTCTAGCAACTTCGCCACTCATGACTTGGAGCACCCAAATCCTGGGTTCTCACCTTGCGAACCTCTAAGTTCACGAGATCCCTAGATCTCTTCCACCTGTCCTCCTCAAATGGACGGTCCTGATCTTCTCGCAACTTTTCCACTCATGACGTCAAGGAATTCCTTCTTTGAACCCTAATGTCTGAATCCCCGTTATGGGCGATCTCACGACATGTGTCTGCTCCCAGACGAATGGTTTAGATCTAATCTCGCCTCTTTGGGACTTCTGATATTGAGTACCCAGACTTTCATCCTCCGGACTCCCGAACACCGATATCCTGATCTCCAACCTTTTCGGGACTTCTCTTCTGCTGCTCTATGCGTGAGGGTTTAAACCTCGTGAAGCTCTTGACAGATCCAATGGCTGTTGGGTTCTTCGCTCAAGATCTGACGGTTCACATCATTTCTCTTGTGCGCTCCTCCTGTACTTCCTCCTAGATGTGGAAACCCTCAACGGTCCAGATCTTTTTGGCTGATCCGACGACAACTATTGCTCCTTCCGAGCTTTGGTGCTTTTCTTCCAACACTTGGAAGAATTCCAAATGTTCAAAGGCCTCGAACTTTGTCTTCTTTCCTCTGTGAGCTTCACAAATTTGAATCCTCTCCTATGCATATATGAATGCCGTCCCTCCTGAGCTTTGCTCCTTTCGAATCCTCAAAGGATTCTGACTTGTACGCTCCTGCAACGACTTCACGCACAAAAATTTCTATCTCTTCTGAGATTTTCAGATGCTCAGTCCTCTAAGGGATTTTATCCTTTTTTCCCTTCTCCTTCAGATGGAGAAATATGATGCCCTCCTGGCACTCTGTCTGCTCAAGAAACCTATTGCTGAGAATTTTTTGTTTATGTATAAATCTCAAGTAATCATTATTGAAAATTAGTTAATTAATTTATTTAGAGAGTAAAATAAAAATAACTTATTTAATGTAAAATAACCTTTAATAACATTATGAATAGAATGTAAATCTTATTTTTAAGGTATTTAGTAATGAATTTAATTTAGTAATGTAATTCTTTTTTTTTTTTTTTTCTTAAAATATTTCAAAAGAAACTATGAACATTTGTATGTAAAATTGAAATTGAACACAGTTCCAAAAATAAAATTGAGGTTGAATAAACAATTACATAAACATTTGTATGTAAAATTGAAATTGAACACATTTCCAAAAATAAAATTGAGGTTGAACAAGCAAGGACATAGATAGGATAAAATTCACTATATTTTATTTTTGAAGAATAAGAATACATTTTTAAAATGAGTTTTTCTAGTATTAAAATTTTATTTAATTATAAGAAATGTGTGTATTGTTTGATTTATAAGAGTCATGCCTCACATGAATTATCTCAGGAGCTCTAAACTCAACATTCTTGACTCTTATCCCCAAAGACAGTAAGCTTGACACTTTTAATGACTTCAAGCCCATAGCTTTGTGCAACTTCACCTACAAAGTCATTTCCAAGGTTATTGCTTCTCGAATCAAAGACACACTAGCCAACTGTATCTCCACTGAAAAATTTGGCTTCCTGAAAGATAGGCTTATCTTTGACGCAGTGGGCATCACTCAAGAATGCCTCCACTCTGCAAAGTTGAGAAAGCTGAATTTGGTCATCTTAAAACTCGATTTAAGAAGAGCTTATGCCAATGTCAGCTGGCAATTCCTCCATTTATTATTTGACCAGATTAGACTTGATTGGAATGTCACCAAATGGATCATGGGTTGCATTACCTCGGTCAATACAACAATTTTAGTGAATGGAACCCCCACAGATTTCTGGCCAGTCACAGATGAATTGGATCTTAGCTGGATCAATATGTACCCCATGATCATTAATAATGTAGCCCAAGTATTAGACCCTGTTCATGCCAAAAGAAAAATTTTCCAAGTTTGCATATAGCTTGTGCTGCCGCAGAGTGCTCAAAACCTAATGAATATGCCGCATGTGTTCCTCCCATGTTCTATTGAAGATGATGATGTCATTCAAATATACCACCACAAAGGAGTTGGTGAAGGGTCTCAATACATCATCCATCAACCTCATGAAAGTGGTTGGTGCATTTGTTAAGCCAAAGGGCATGACTAACCATTCGAAGAGACCTTCTTTAGATTTGAAGGTTGTCTTCCATACATTAGTTAGTTCGATGGGAACCTTGTGGTAGCCAGACTTTAGGTCAATCTTGTTGAAGAACTTTTCCCCCTTGAGTTGGTCAAGAAGGCCATCAATCTTGGGAATGGGGTACCGGTTCCTGACTGTGATTTTGTTTAAGGATCTCTAATCAGTGCAGATTTTCCACGTCAAGTCCTTCTTCTGCACTAGTACAATCGGGCTTACACAAGGGGAGGAGATGGGTCTGATGTGCCCCTTTAGAAGAATCTCTTGGATCAGACACTTGATTTCATCATTTTCCATCAGCGAGTGATGATAGAATGGTCCATTAGGTAGAGGTGCATCGGAGGTTAGATCAATTGGATTCTTGACTTGGCAGTGTGTCGGTACCTCTGTAGGTGAGGAGAAGTTGTGTCTATATTCTTCCATGATCCCGTCCACTTGCTTCTACTGTAAAGAGAGGCTCTGTGTAGAGGCCATGGATGTGGCAATGACCTTTTTCTCACTGTGAACACGGATCACAAAGAAGAAAAACTTCCCGGTCTTTGAGATGACCTTACTGCATTTCTTAGCAGAGATTAAAGAAACAACAGTAGGCAACGCTACCTCTGGTATCATGTATAATTTTCTACCCAAAGTAATAATAACACTATGAGGTATAGACTCATACACAACATGACACTTCCACAAATATGGTTGTCCTAAAAGAACATCACAAACTTCAAGGGGATAAATATCACACAGTACCTCATCTTTGAAAGGCTTGATGTCGTAGGGAGGACACCATTGTTGCATGACACAAATATATCGTCCTTGGCGAAGCTAGCCAATGGTGTAGGACTATGGGTGCGGTGTCATTGGCAGGTCCAACTGCTTGTCGACCTCTGTTGAAATCAGGTTCTTCTGACTACCACTATTGACAATGAAATGAAGCAGAGTCCCCTTTACCCACATCTGCGAGTGAAAGAGGCGTTCCCTTTCCTCTGGTTCTTCTGGTTTGCTTGGCCAGATTTTGGTGGTAGTGATAGTGGAACTAGTTTCAACATCGATAATCCACTTCCCTCCTTCAGGATTTGATTCGGAATGAGAATCAGCCTTTGACTCGGAAGCCTTCAGTTCGGCCATGAGTGACTGCTTGGAGCAACATTCTTTGGTTTTGTGCCAAGGGATTTTATGGTACTCACACCATTTTCCCATGTCCTTCTTCGTCTTCTCATTTCCCTTCTTGTGTTGCGGCTTGGACTGGTTGTCCTGAGGGAGGCCATATCGACTTGGTCCCTTGTTATATGGGTTGGGGCCACTTTTTCCCTTCTTTGAGTGTGATGGGTTTGCATATCCAAACTATTGCCTTTTCTACTTAAATTTCTACTTGATCTTGAGAACGTATCTATAAATTTCTACTTAAATTTATGTGTTAATGAATTTTGGGTTTATGTATAAATATGAAGTAATCATTATTAAAAATTAGTTAATTAATTTATTTAGAGTGAAATAAAAATAACTTATTTAATGTAAAATAACCTTTAATAATATTATGAATAGACTTTAAATCTTATTTTTAAAGTATTTAGTAATGCATTTAATTTAGTAATGTAATTTTATTTTTCTTTTATTTTAGATTTGAAATATAAGAATATATTTTTAAAATGAGTTTTTCTATTAAAATTTTATTTAATTGTAAGAAATGTGTGTATTTGATTTATACTTATATATTTAATAATTATAATTAAAAAAATATGTGTATTGGTTGATTTATAATTTTTAATTATAAAAAATAAGTATTTAATAATTATAATTTAAAAAATATGTGTATTGGTTGATTTATAATTTTTAATTATAGAAAATAAGTATATTGTTAATTTATTTTTAGATAATAATAAAATGAAATATTTTTTATGATTAATTTTTTATTTTTAATTGAAAATATTTAAAATAAAAAAAATTATATTTAATATAAAAATAAATAAAATATATAATAATAAAATGAATTTTTTTTTATCATTTAATGATTAATTTTTTAATATATTTAATTGAAAAATAAAAAAAATATAACAGGAAAATAAAAAAATCATTAATTTAAAAGTGGAGTTTGATGTTCTTCCATCCACTATTTCATTTTCACATGGAGCATATGTCACAAAACTCTGTCACCGTCATAAAAATGGAGCGTATGTCACTGTCATAAAAATGGAGCGTACGTCACAAAATTCTGTCCGCGTCATAAAAATGGAGCGTACATCATAAAAATTTTGTTTTTCAGTTAACAAATGGAGCGTACGTCACAGAACTCTGTCACCATTATAAAAATTCAAATAATTCACCATTCAAATATGTAACACCCATACATGATGTTAAACTATTAATCTTCCATTAAACATACACAATAAAAATTTTGCTTTAACATAATTTCATTTCATTTTCATTTACACAATTNATTTTTTTTATGATTTAATGATTAATTTTTTAATATATTTAATTTAAAAATAAAAAAAATTAGCGGGAAAATAAAAAAAAACCATTAATTTAAAAATGGAGATTCTGATGGCAGAGAGCCAATTCTTCCATCCACTATTTCGTTTTCATATGGAGCATACGTCACAAAACTATGTCACTGTCATAAAAATGGAGCGTACATCACCGTCATACATAAAAATGGAGTGTACGTCACAGAACTCCGTCACCGTCATAAAAATGGAGCGTACGTCACCGTCATAAAAATGGAGCGTACGTCACAGAACTCCGTCACCGTCATAAAAATGGAGTGTACGTCACAGAACTTCGTCACCGTCACCATAAACGATGTATTTTTCTTTTCAGTTAACAAATGGAGCGTATGTCACAGAACTCATAAAAATTCAAATAATTCACCATTCACCGTCACCGTAAACGATGTATTTTTCTTTTCAGTTAAGAAATGGAGCGTACGTCACAGAACTCATAAAAATTCAAATAATTCACCATTCAAATACTTCGCTCGTAAAAAATCAAATAATCCACCATCCAAAGTGAAAATCCAATGAAAGTGTTCTTCACGGTGAAAATTGAATTCCAGGGTGAGAAAAATCTGAAGTGCTTTTTCTCAAATTAAATAGAAAAAGAAAGTAAATAATCAATTTTTTAAAAAAGCAAAGATGTCAAATGTGGGTGGTTTATATATACTCTTTTCATCTCTGCATATAATAATTTTCCATCTGAAGTGTTAATTTTGTTTCAGTGATAGTGCAACATAAACATGGAGGAGATTTTCAGGCAAAGGAAGGCCATATGTCCCAGATGCAAGTCTTGGGAATATTGCAGGTTTAAGTGTATGAACAACAAGGGCCGCGCTAAGAAGATGCAGCCAAGATATCGCTGTGACAGGTGTAGAAAATGATTCACTCTGGGTGGAAAGTTGTATAACACTTCGTTAAACCCGCCTTTAAGAGCTAGTATATCGCCTAAGAGGCCATGTCTCCCCAACATTTTTATTGCTTCTCCTCCTTGTAGGAGTTCATGTAATCAATGGACATTGCATGCACCAACTTCTTCAAATAGTTATTCCAAGCCAATGACAAGTATAGGAGGAACCTGCAACACATTTCAGAGAGCCCATGGGGAAATATGTTGCCAGATGAAGCCTGGGTTAAGGGTGCAGTCATATGGAACATATTTTGGAAATAATCTTTGTTGTGGTAATTTTGTGAATCCGTACAACATTATTAAAGAAGATATATGTTTTGGAACGCTGGGAACCTGCACACAAATTCCTTATGACGGATCGTCACAGTGGGAAGAGCTTCCTTACGACCTTCGTCCACCCGCTTAGTGCCTTTCTTTCACATTTTTGCAAACTTCTCAACAACATACGATGGCGGGAAACCATAGCTTGAATAATATTCCACTGTTTAATAATATTGGGCCCGTTGAACCGTTTGAGGTATTCCAGGACGTTGATTTGTTATTGTCAGAGTCTCTTGCAAAAAAAATAGCCAATGTAATGTCAGTCACTGGAAGAGAAGAGCTACAAGATGAGGAGATTGAAAAGAGTAGCACTAATTTGTATGGTGGAGAAGACATGGAGCTGCATTCAGAGTTGGATAATCTTTTCTCTGTAGGATCTTGCAATGTAGAAGAGGAAAATGAATGGTTAAAGGACATTTTTCAAGGCCAAGAAGCTATGAGCGATGTAAATGGAGGTGGCAATACAGTTTGCGGTTCAGAATTGGAAGTTCTTTTACAATTTGATTTTGATTTGAGGGAGATGCCAACTATTTATGTTTTAGGATGTGATGATTTTCAAGAAGATTGTAAAAGCACAGGTGATATAGGGATATAGGGAATCTCTGGATGCTTTGATAAGAGAATTCAATAAGTATCCATTTTTTTTGCTTTTCTGCCCAGTTTAGCTCTAGAAATTTCATCCATCAACCGATTACAGACTAAAGGAAATGCGTGCATAGGCAGACCAAAGAAGCAGAGAAAACATAATTTAGATGCATTGTTTTGTTGAAAGATTTAAGCTTTTATGTGCTACATTCAATAGTCATTGCATATGTCCCTTCAGCTTCTGTGAAGGAGATCCTCATTCAACCTGACATAGAAGGAAGAAGGAGAAAGTGGATTGCCAAGATCTTTAAATTTGATCTTGAAATAAATCCCACCAAATTGGTTAAAGGCCAAGGTTTAGCTAGGTTGTTGGTTGGTTAAATCTAATTACAAAGCCTTGGGGGTAAATTTCATCAACAGTTATTCAGAGAATCAACAAGTTGATTTGTATGATGAAGATCCTCAAGTCAGACCCCATTGGCAGGATGCACTTGGTACAAAGCCATTATATTTTTCCTATAGAAGTTGCAACCTTCTGATGGCATGGAAAAGAGAAAGGTAAGAGCTTTAAAGCTCAAATTAATTAAATATTTTCTGATTGATCAAGTCTTATATTGGAAAGACCCTTTAGGAGTGCTATTGAGGTGTATAGACCCACAGGAATCCCAAAATATCATGTATGATTTTCATGACAGTTTATGTGGGGAGCATCACTTTTGGAGAACCATAGCCTACAAGATTCTCAAGGATGGATAATTTTGGCCTAGCCTCTTCACTGATGTTTGTTCTAAAATCAAGGCTTGCGTTAAGTGTCAGAATTTCTTTGGAAATATGCAGCTCAAGTCTTTTCCATTAAAGCCTGTGGTAGCTTCATAACCTTTTCAACAATGGGGCCTAGATTTTATTGAGGAAATCCACCTCGCTTCAAGTGGTCATAATAGATGGATCTTGACTACCACATACTACTTTACTAAGTGGATAGAAGCTATCCCCACAAGAAATTATTCCCACAAAGTAATCATTGGTTTTCTTGAGGATATTGTGGCAAGATTTGGTTGTCCAATCAGAATTGTCACCGATAATGCCTCGACTTTTAAGGATGAACCACTAATTAAGTTTTGTGAACAGTTTGGAATCACATTGATTAACTCTACTCCTTACTACCCCTAAGGGAATGGACTGGCAAAGTCCTCTAACAAGAGCCTTATTAAGATCATCAAAAGATTATTAGAGGACAATAAGAAAGCATAGGATTCAAAGCTTAAATTGTCTCTATGGGCTGACCGAATGACAACAAAGAGATCTCTTGGTGTCTCTCCTTTCCAACTTTTGTATGGAGTTGAGACCATCTTTCCTTCTCAGCTCGCCTTGCCTGTGGAAAAATTCTTCCAAGACTACTAGGGAGAACCAGATGATATGATTAGAAGAATACAACAGTTGGTAGAAGTGCAGTAGACTAGGGAGAAACTACTGGACAAAGCACATGACCATCAATAGAATATCAAGCAGGCCTTTGACAAGAAGGTAAACAAAAAGGATTTCCAGTTGGGAGATCTAGTACTGAAGTGGGATGCACCTAAACAAGATAAAGGCAATCACGACAAATTTGAAGCCTTATGGATCGACCCCTTCAAAATTTCTGAAGTTTTTTCAAATAACACTTACAAGTTGCAAGATTTGGAGGATACTAAAGTTTTTGGTAGCCCTGTAAATGGTCATTTTCTAAAGAAGTTTTTACTTAAGCCATGAGTGGTTTCCCATGTCATTGTAAATATCATTTTTCTTTTATTTTTGGTTTTTATAAGTGACTCCACAGCCCAATACTAAGGCACTGAAACTACAAAAGGAGTTCTTAGAGCCTCACATGGAGGTCTCTATCCCCCATGGAGCCTATATGTTAACACATATATCTGCATAGTGTTTCTTAAAAATCAGACAGAAATTGAGGTTTACCCTCAATTGCATTATGGTGTAAATCATGTGGCATTCTGCCCATGATTTCCACAGGTAAAACGAAAATATTGGAGGCCTAAGCAACTCAAACACCCTCTCTCCACCTATCACATCTCCCTTCCCGATACCTCCTCTCACCTCTAGACACCTGTCCCACTCACATTCCAATCTCCCTTACACGTCACCTCCTCCCTGCCTATCACACCTCCCTCATTCCTTTGCCACCTCTACCTTTCTCTTGCTACCGCAACCTTGTCTCAGCCTCTGCTCCCCCCAATCACTTCCTTCCACATGGTCGTTGCTCACTCGTTGGACCATGCGATTTTTCTCCAAGCACCTCGCTCCATATCACCCCTACGCATACACTATCGGATTTCCACCTGCAAAGCTTGCATTGGTCACAGACAAAGACCATTCATGGCCTCAAGGCATCAGGATGGACTCACAGAAGTCATTGGCACCGTCTGAGAACAATTATGGGTGTTAGGCCCAATCCTAATTCCAATGAAGACAGTTATTCAAGATTGTGGGAAGTAGTTGAGACCTCGCCTCATCCCATAAATGGAAAATGTTGTTGAGAGCATCCATGAAGGCACATTTACAATCCAAAGCTTCCTTATGGGCAATTTTTCCTGTAAAGAACATAAGTATGCCTGGCTCACGTCTGACATCATGAGGTCTGCACAACCTGACAGAGTGGGCGCCGACTGAAGGATTTGAAGGCAATGATCTGATCACATTCCTGATGGTTGCAACATTTTAGTATATATAGGTAGTTTTGATATTTTGTTAAGGTCGAATGGTTGAGCTAAGATCCCTGCTATTGTAATATTTTGGTTGAGAACAACTGGTTCTCTGGTTATGTATTTGTTTTTGAGACATTTTGATTAATCTAACTCAGCTTTATAACTCCATCTTGTTTGCCTCTGATACTAAGAGAGTTCATGTTTGATTGATTCACATGGATTGTTGTAATTGTATTATGATAATGTTTGATTATAGTACTATTATGATTTCTTTCAACTTCCTTGAAATTTGAATCCAAGAGGACCTTGTGTTTAAGTTTTTCCTCCTTAGGTTGTTGGAAAATTTGATGTTCATAGAAGACCTCCACACCTTTCTCACTAAATCTTCCTCCTACTCACCCTTACTCCAACTTACTGACTGAAGTTGATTCAAGACCTCAATGGTTGGTTCATGCTAGTCTAGATTTCTGAGTTAGAATGCTATTATTATTGAGTTTTCTCCATTTGAACACTCAAAACTCAATTACTTGTGACATATAAACTAATGGGTAATGGGATTACCTTCAATGCAATTTGAAGGTGACTTCTAGTGATAACACATAAGACACTCTAAGTTTGAGTGAAAAAGAGCAGGGTGAATGAGCAAGCTTGTGCAATAGAACATGAAGAAAACCAAGCAAAATAACCAATACAAGAGATTGAAGTCCGCTAGACTAGAGAGAGAGAAATGACATTCTTGAAGTTCCAACTCAAATAATCCTTAATCTTGACCACTATCCCATAATGATACCAAAGTAAATCTCCCACTGATTCAAAAGCGTTCAAGCTTGAATGTTGTTTTGTGTGAACCAAGGGAGGCAGTCCATTCACAATAGATGTGCCACTAGGTTGGGAGCTTGATTTGTGCGTTTCCATGTGGTTTATTAATTGAGCGTTACGTGCCTTTCCCTGCATTAATACCTATGGGATTTCTTAGTTGCTAAGTTTACCATTGACAATGATTTCCCCCATTTTCAAAATTGTAGTTTGATTGGTGCTTGTAAATGCAAGATCATTGTGCTCTTGTAATACATGATAATACATAATTTCTAAGAATTTTTTCTTACCTAGTCTATCCCAGAAACAATGCTAAAACAAATTCATATGAACTGATGCTTAATACCAAATGTTTTATGACATTTTTTGAATCACCTATCACACTTAAAATTTCGAATGCCAATACCTAAAACACATTTTAAGACTTGCAACAATATGTAAGTTTCTACATAATTATTTGATAACGTACCCAAACCCCAAGAAAATTTTAATTTCATGAATTCCTTTAAGGCTTAAAATAACCCACCTGAACCCAAGCAAATTTTAATTTCATGGGCTTAAAATAACCCACGATCAAATTTTAATTTCATAAATTCCTTTAAGACTTAAAATAACCCACCCTATAATAAAAGTTCAAGTGGCAAAATAAATTGATTTTTAAAATGTATTTTTAATCTTCAAAATCGAATTATAAAAAATGTTTATTTCTTCCCATATTCCATTTGAAATTTAGTTCTATTTAAATTCTTGTTTGTAATTATGATATGTCTATGCTGGAAAGAATTTAAAAAATAAAAAACAATATTAAATTATTAATAATTTTAATAAAAAAATTAACAAAATATGCTGGAAAGAATTTAAAAAATAAAAAACAATATTAAATTATTAATAATTTTAATAAAAAAATTAACAAAATTAAAATAATAAGAAAAAACAAAATTTAATTAATTTTAAAAAATAAATAATAAATAAATAAATTTTAAATGTTTTAGTATAGTTTTACATTTATACAAGTAATTTAATGTTTTTTAACTTTGATGTACAATCCTCTCTATATATATAACATTTATATTTTTTAACCAATTAAAATTATAGGTTTAATAATTAATTAAATAATAAAAATAAATTTATATTTTTTAAAAATATTTTAGTCTTTTTCATGTATATAATTTGTATTTTTTTATTAGTTCATGTCAAGAGATTATAACAATGAGTTAACTAATTAATTATATATTAGTTAATTTGTTAACTATAATTTGTTGATCAAATATTTATAATGTTTATCAATATTTTATATTATTTTTTTTTATTTTTATATTTTTAAAATAATTTAAAATAATTTTTCTTATAATATTTATCAATATTCCATATTATCTTTTTAAATTTTTGTATTTTTAAAATAAAATAAAATTAGTTTTATATGTTATAATGGTTACATGAATTCAACCTCTTCCCTCATATTGTAAAGATGACTTATCTCCAAGAAGCCGGTCAGAATTTATGACTCTCTACCATCTTAGCTGCAAAAAGCTTTAAATAAGAAAAATGTCCAAAATATTCACGCGTTTTGGGAAATTTCTTACCTCTTTTGTAGAGATTTTGAATTGGCTAGTGCCCTCAGACGCGGCCCTCAAATGGAACACAGCGTGCGTGGTTTCTAAGTATAATGAAAGATCGCAATACCTTCCTCGTCACTAAGTTGTTAATTTATTTTTATGGAGTAAGTTAATTTATTTTTCAGGTAAAAAACAGATTTGAATCCGGTTAGATTTTTACTGATAGTTCGATTATCGTTGGATTAAAGTTTAAAATTTTTATTCTATTTTAAATCAATTCAAATATTCGAAAAATTATCAAAATTTAAAATTAACTAAAAATTTAAAATAAAACCACTTAAAAACCTGGAAAGATAATTAAAAAGAAAAATTACTCTAAAGTTAACCCACTTTTATTTTAATCTTTTAGTTATACCAATTTCTGCGAAATCAAATAAAACCAAAGTATATGGGAACATAGTTGGAATTTCAAATCTCAGCTCATCAAATTTGACGATTTACTCAATTCAGATACTCGTTTTGACAAATTTCACTAAAAATGTTGACGGCTTGTCAAATAAGGTTTACCTTATTTGACGGGCAAATCACCCCGTGACGGGCAATTTGCCCGTCAAATTCCATCCCTGGACCGTGGGAGAGCCTGCAGATTCCACCATGTCGTATTACCAAAAGATTGTGAAGAGAATTGTGCCATCTCGTCACGACAGATTTACAGTTAGCCACGTCACCTTCCAAAAGAATTTATCAAAGAATGACTAATCTATTGACGTGACGGCAAAGATCCGAAAACAGTCCATATGTTGTCGGAGTCAGAATTAAAGAAGAGACAGAAGTTCTTTAAGCGTTAAAATTCAAATAATCCACCGCGCGAAAATCCAATGAAAGTGCGCTTCAGGGTGAAAATCGAATTACAGGGTGAAAAATCTGAAGTGCTTTTTGCTAAAATTAGAAAAAGAAAGTAAATAATCAATTAAAAAAAAGCAAAGATGTCTACTGTGGGTGGTTTATATATACTCTTTTCATCTCTGCATCTAATAATTTTCTATTTGAAATGTTAATTTTGTTTCAGTGATAGTGCAACATGAAGATGGAGGAGATTTTCAGGCAAAGGAAGGCCATATGTCCCAGATGCATGTCTTGGGAATATTGCAGGTTTAGGTATATGAACAACAAGGGCCGCGCTAAGAAGATGCAGCCAAGATATCGCTGTGACAGGTGTAGAAAATCCTTCACTCTGGGTGGAAAGCTGTATAACACTTCCTTAAATCGGCCTTTAAAAGCTGGTATATCGCCTAAGAGGCCATGTCTCCCCAACATTTTTATTGCTTCTCCTCCTTGTAGGAGTTCATGTGATCAATGGACATTGCATGCACCAGCTTCTTCAAATAGTTATTGCAAGCCAATGACGCCAGCTTCTCCTCCTTGTGGGAGTTCATGTGATCAATGGACGCCAGCTTCTTCAAATAGTTATTGCAAGCCAATGACAAGTATAGGAGGAACCTGCAACACATTTCAGAGAGCCCATGGGGAAATATGTTGCCAGATGAAGCCTGGGTTAAGGGTACAGTCATATGGAACATATTCTGAAAATAATCTTTGTTGTGGTAATTTTGTGAATCCGTACACCATTATTAAAGAAGATATCTGTTCTGGAACGCTGGGAACCTGCGCACAACTTCCTTATGACGGATCGTCACAGTGGGCAGAGCTTCCTTACGACTGTCGTCCACCCGCTGAGCGCCTTCCTTTCACATTTTTGCAAACTTCCCAACAACATACGATGGCGGGAAACCATAGCTTGAACAATATTCCACTGTTTAATAATATTGGGCCCGTTGAACCGTTTCAGGTATTCCAGGACGTTGATTTGTTGTTGTCAGAGTCTCTTGCAGAAAAAACATCCAATGTAATGTCGGTCACTGGAGGAGAAGAGCTACAAGATGAGGAGATTGAAAAGAGTAGCATTAATTTGTATGGTGGAGAAGACATGGAGCTGAATTCAGAGTTGGATAATCTTTTCTCTGCAGCATCTTGCAATGTAGAAGAAGAAAATGAATGGTTAAAGGACATTTTTCAAGGCCAAGAAGGTACGAGCGATGTGAGTGAAGGTGGCAATACAGTTTGCAGTTCAGAATTGGAAGATCTTTTACAATTCGATTTTGATTTGAGGGAGATGCCAACTGTTTCTGTTTCAAGATGTGATGATTTTCAAGGAGATTTTCAAGGTGATATAGGGAATCTCTGGATGCTTTGATAAGAGAATTCAATAAGTATCCATTTTTTTTTTTGCTTTTCTGCCCAGTTTAGCTCTTGAAATTTCATCCATCAACGGATTACAGACCAAAGGAAATGCGTGCATAGGCAGACCAAATAGCTCAAATTTCATCCATCAATGGATTACAGACCAAAGGAAATGCGTGCATAGGCAGACGAAAGAAGCAGAGAAAACGGAATTTAGATGCATTGTTTTGTTGAAATATGATAATTTATTCTTTCAATCCATGTAAGAATGAATTTGGACTTTATTTATTCTTTCAATCCATGTAAGAATAAAGTTGGGCTTTCAGAATAAAGGGTGCATGATTTTATTTTTTTAATATTAAATCTAAAGCCATAAACAAAATTGTTCCTATGTTGTTTTCCTCTTTGCACTGTTTTATGTCATCATTATATTTACAAAGAATTCGAAAATGTTTGTATTCCAAATATCTGCGGAAAATCTCATCGAATTCAAGGGTAGTTGTTTTTGTGTTCAGTGTAACATCGATGTATCAGTGTTCTAATTTAAATATATCTGTTTATGAGAACTCTGAAGCTCCCGGCTTATTATGCAAAGAATTCGAAAATGGTTGTAATCTAAATATCCATGCGCAACTTAACCGCTTTACTGAACGTTGTAGACGACTAGTTCCGGCTTATTCCATGCGCAACTTTTGTAATCTAAATATCCGCCATCGAATTCCATGCGCAACTTTTGTGTTCSGGTAACATCGAATTCCGGTAATTGCAAGCGAGTTAGTGAACGTTGTAGACGACTAGCTCCAGATTCTATTTCGAGAAGAGAGGATTCAAATTTTGTTGGAGTAACGAATAATCACTTTCTTTATAATTTAGAATTTCAATTTTAGAGGCGTCATTCACTTTCTTTATAAAGATTTGTACTTTGGACTTTACTTTATTTATTTTTTAACTTTAATTATGAACATGGCCGACGTAAAACCCATCATGTACCAACTTTGTCAGAATCATACGGTCCTATCATGCCATTACAAGGTTTTTAAACACAAATTTAATCCAGCTTTAATTATTCCATTAATTTGAAAATTCAGATTCCCTGTTGAAGTGAAAAATCAACAGGGAATCTGAATTTTCATTAGATTTAACTTCAATTATTGGTAGGCGTGGGAGTCATTTAACTGTATAGATCATTTATTGAATAGAATTTGGCAGAAAAACAAGGTGAGATTTTGGCAGGCACATCTGGAGGGGTTCGGGTAGAGACCTAGGTTATAGGGGTGCATTATATATGAATGTTTATTTTTATCAAACCAGTGTTAGTGTAACAGTCAGATACATGGAACAGTAAAGAGCGGGCAGAACCTGTAAAAAGTTGGACACATATTTGAAGAGAAAGAGGGAGGAAAAAGGAGCTTGCGAGAGCGCCAGACAAATTGGAAGACGAGAAATGCTACAAAAAATCTAATATGATACATTAGATTGGATAGATTTTGTGGAGTTGGTGAGAATGATTGGGAGAGAAATCTACTTTTTACATGATGAAGAACCAGTTTTGTTGACAAACAATCGACTAGGACGCGAGAGAAGCTTCCATAATTGAAGCTTTGGCTGGTAAGCAAAAGTCTGTGATATTTCTGGTAAGTAATCTAAATATTTCCATAAAACCTCATCGAATTCCGTGCGCAACTTTTGTATTGGGAAACGAGTCAGTGAACGTTGTAGAGTAACTAATAATCATTCTTTCTTAACCGCTCCAGATTCTTTCTTAATATGTAAATCTATTTATGGATTGGTAAATTCATTTATAATTTGGTTATTTTAAATAATAATAATAAAATTATATTTAAGTTTATTTAAAATTTAATAGAATTTGAATTATGGATTGGTAAATTCATTTATAATTTGGTTATTTTAAATAATAATAAAAAAAATATATTTAAGTTTATTTAAAATTTAATAGAATTTGAATTATGGATTGGTAAATTCATTTATAATTTGGTTATTTTAAATAATAATAAAAAAATTATATTTAAGTTTATTTAAAATTTAATAGAATTTGAATGATAATGAAATATTAATTATATTATTAGAGTGTTTTTTTAAAATAAAGAGTTAGATTACTCTTGGTATATTAAGTATTTATTATTTTTTTATAAGAGTTATAATTGTGTTTTAATAAAATTAGTTAATCATTAGTTTTAGTTTGAGTGAGTCTAATGGTTAAGAACATGTATTTCCTCCTAAGAGGTCACAAGTTCAAATCCATTCTTTTTAGGTAAATATTAGAGAAATAATATGTTACTAAAATAATTTTTTCTTGTAACTTCAACTTTTATTTAAGATATATTTGTTTCATTTAATTTATAGTTAGAAATATTTATTATTAACAAAAAAAATGATATGTTACTTTTCTATGATTAAATTAACAATATTAAAATATAAAATTTAACATTCAACATGATTATATGAAAAATAATGGAACTGAATAAGTTTTGTAATGTTTATATGTATAATTTGCACTTGCACTTGTTTTGGCTCTGAATGTCTAGGGTTTCATTCAATTAGCACACACTTGCCCTGTAACCTGCAAGCCCTCTCTACACATGCCTAACACATCCATCTCTGCCACACCCACTGACACAACGGTATGAGGGAAGACGAAGGGGTGAAAACCTCCTCTTACCGTAATGCAACAACTAATGATCCATAAAACTCTCGTGCTCGTTGACTGCCTTTCAAACCTCTGCTGCATCTACGGGACCAATACCTGCAAGATGAGACAGATGGTAGCAAAGGAACAAACATGGATGCAGAGTCATCGCATCCAAAAGTTGCTCGGGTCTAGATACCTGGAAAATGCATCCCTCAAGCTCCGGTAGCTCCCATATATGTCATAAAATCAACTAGAATAGGGAAGCACACACAATTCATGAGAGACCACGCTCTAATCGACAAATTTCTGGGTCTTTGGCCCTCGGTAAAGGATCTTGCAAGATGGATCAAGACCTGGTGGACTCCGAAAGGAGATTATGAGCTCTAGTTAAGCTCCAAAGGGTTCTTCACAGTCATTTTCTATAACTTGGAAGACAAGGATCACATCTTCGAAGGAGGACCATACTTCTATAACTCAACAAGCCTATACTTGCGCTTTTGGATGGACCACTTCTGCCCTGAAAAGGAAGATTTTGCCTATGCCCCGGTATGGATCCGTCTCTACTCCCTGCCTCAAGAGTTCTGGTTGGAAGAAATTTTAATGGATATTGGCAATACCCTTGGAAAACATGTTAAGTCCTTGGAGGCCACAAAACAAAGAAAATACACTTCCTATGCAAGAATATGTGTTTATATGAATATCTCTAAAGCTTTACCAGGTTCAGTAACCTTGGAATACAAGGATGAGGAATGGGCCCAAACCATAGATTATGAACACATTCCTTTTCGTTGTCGAAAATGTCATGAACATGGACACCTCTTCAGAGACTGCCCCCTAAACGTTCCTACCAAACTGGAAGCTGGGGAGAGACCAAAGGACAAGTTCACACATGTTCAAAACCATAGAATACAAACACAGAAAAAACCCAACAACAATAATGGACGAAGGAACTCTAATACCAACTCTTTGGAAGCCCTGAACCATCTCCCAGAGGCAGAAGAGGTCAAAAACCCACATCAAGCTACATAAAGAGGAAACAACAACAACAAATAAAAGCAATAGCAACAAGAACACCCAGTACAAGGCAACAACTCGGACTCCCAGGCACCTTCAAATCTAGGGAAAGGCCCAGAGAGGGAAGAAGATACGGTAATGGAAATGGACGAGCAAGACTTGGATGATATTGACCTAGACATGCTAGAAGAAACACTTAATAAGAAGGACCTCCAAACAATACCAGAATATCAACTCAAAAAAGTCCATAAGGTTTTCCTTGACTCAACATCAGGGGCTACCTCTAGACTCGGCATTAGCATGGACCCAAACCCAGATCCCCGGAAGAACCCTAAGGAAAACAAAAAGTGCGGGCGAAAATTAGTGCACCAACTAATAAAAGAGGCAGGGAACTACATGATCAATTCGGGGAAGATTCAACGGCTCTCAGAGAGCTCCTTTTCCCACCAACCCAATTTTTATAATGAAGATCATAACTTGGAATATCACAGGCCTAAATGGGAGATCCAAACAAAGGATTCTCCAAAACTATGTAAAAGTTGAAGACCCTGATATTCTCTTGCTTCATGAAACAAAGTGCACATGGCAAATTGTTGAGGACATACTCAAAAGATGTTGGCGACATCGCAACCTTTTTCATTCGGATTTGAAAGGCGCAACAAGGGGATAAGCTATACTCTAGAAACCTGTCACAGTAATCCCAGATCAAGGACTCTCCACACCAAGCACACTTACAGCTCATTATCGAGCTATTGGCTTAGACAAAGATGGGTTGATTACCAATTCTTATGGCCCACAAAATTTTTAGGACAAGGACCTCTTCCTAAAAATCTTGTCTTACCTGGGCTCTCTTGTAAAGAACAAGCAATGGATAGTTGGAACAAGACAACATAAAAATGCCTGGAACAAGACAACATAAAATTCCAGGAGCTAATATAAAAACTCAATATTGTCCACATAGAAAATGACAATGGAACTTATACATGGACCAACATATGACCAGGACATCAACAAATATCCTGCAAGCTAGATCGCTTCTTAATCTCAGAAGTCCTCATGCTTGAAGGACCAATGGTAGAGTCCAACATCCTTCTTAAGGTGGGCTCAGATCACTGGCCAGTCCATTTTTGGATAGACACAATAGCCACTCCCAAACTCAAACCCTTCATATTTGAGAAATTCTGGCTAACCCACCCGGATTTCCAGGAGCTAGCCCGCACCTGGTGGACCAATGCAGAGATCCAACAAGGGACCAAAATGTTCTGCTTCCATCAAAGGCTAAAAAACTTCAAACAACGGGTACGCAAATGGAACAAAGAGGTCTTTGGGAATGTCTTTCAAGAAAGAAAAACGTTGGAAAAAAAACTAGAAGACCTTTAAGATCAAATCATACAAAAAGGATACACGGTCACTCAACAACAAGAGGAGAACACCATCAAGAGGCAACTTGAATAAAGATGCAAGTAGGAGGAAATCCTATGGAGATAGAAATCTCTGGTTCAATGGCTCAAAGAGGGGGAGAAAATTTCCAAATTCTTCTACCACTCCATGATCCACAAACACTTCATAAATCACATTATGAAGATGGAATATGATCAGGGAAACACCCTGCTAACTTACCAAGAAATAACAAATGAGATGACAAACTTCTACAAGGATGTTCTCTCAGAACCCCTTTTGGACCACACTCCAAAATAGAATGAGTCACTCAAAACATTCCATCCCTTATCTCTTCAGAAAAGAATGCGGCTCTCATGAGACACATTACATAAGTAGAGGTGGATCAAGACGTTCAATATATACCCAAAGGAAAAGCTCCAGGCCCAGATGGTTTCACCACAAACTTCTTCCACTACTGTTGGCCAATGCTCAGGGAAGAGGTGTGGCAGTTGGTTGAGGAATCATGCAGCTCGAGAAAATTTCTCCCAATGCTAAATGCCACTTTTCTCACCTTAATCCCCAAAGAAGAGAGGGTCACAAATTCGAAGAACTTCCGACCAATAGCGTTATGCAACATGATTTATAAAATCATCTCTAAAGTCATAGCTTTGCGACTCAAGCCCATACTCTCCTTCATCATCTCCAACGAGAAATCAAGGTATGTTGAAGGAAGGAAAATCATGGACAATGTCATCTTAGTCCATGAAATCATTCACTCTCTCAAAAGCACGTGTACTCCGGGTATGCTACTAAAACTAGACCTCTCAAAATCTTTTGAAAAATTAAGTTGGCAGTATATGAAATCCATCTTAACATCTTTCGGCTTTAGCAATGAGTGGATCTCCTAGACAATGAACCTCGTATCCTCAGTCTTCTTCTCAATTCTTGTTAATGGAGTTCCCTCTCAACCCTTCTCCCCCTCGAGAGGTATAAGAAAAGGTGACCCACTCTCCCCCTTCCTTTTTGTCATAATTGTTGAGGGTCTGGGTCACTACATCAAGGCCTCAATACAAAATGGATCGCTTCAAGGCCTCCATTTTCACGAGTTACAACCGACAGCCTCACACAACAAATTTTTTGATGATACGATGCTTATGAACACCCCTATTTCGCAAGAAGACACAAAGTGAGATCCATTCTCAATGATTTCAGTGAAGCCTCTGGAACTACCTTTTATTTGGCTAAATCTCAACTCTTCTTCTTCAATATGCCAGAGGCCATCCAACATCACATCTCACAACTGATGAACATACCCATCTGCTCCCTTCCCTCTCAATACCTGGGACTTCCTCTCTCTGACTCGGCAGCCAAAAACATTTCTTGGGACTCTCTTCTCCTTTAAATCTCCAATCGCCTTAGCAATTGGACCTTTCGTTCCCTCAATCTCCCAACCAGGATCATTCTTTTAAAGTTTGTTCTACAAGATAGACCTGCCTACCTCTTCTCGGTTCCATCCGCCCCACAGTCCTTCATAAAAAACATAATAAATTTGCAAAGGAATTTTCTATGGAACGACCATAACCCTGACAAAAAGTGGGCTCTTGTCAGTTGGGACAAAGTTTGTAATCCCAAATCTCTAGGAGGTCTGGGTCTCCGGGACCCAGGAAAATTAAACAACACTATGGGAGCAAAGATATGGTGGTGTTGGCTCAAAAATCCAACTGAACTTTGCAAAAAACTATGGATACATAAATATACCCCCCACACACCTCAGGCTATACTTATAAGATTGTGGGACAAAAACCAGGGCTCCAACATTTGGAACGCGGCCTGGAGAAATCACTCGTTAATACATGAACATGTTTTTTGGGAAATTCGTAATGGCTAGAGTGCACTATTCTGGACGGACTCCTGGCAGCAACTACCACCCCTACAAACTGAAGACAACCTAAGGTCTTATGAAAATCACATTCGGGATCTAACCTCCCTTAAAGTGGTAGAACTATGGTCAAACACCTCCAACAATCCTCCTTGGTGCAACTGGAAAACAACTCCCCAAGATTTCCACATGACAACCAATTGTGACTTGCAACACTGGAAGCAAATGAAAAATCAAAGTTGAATGTGTATAAGAACAGACCCAGACATTCTTAGATGGGGTCATACCCCACATGGAAACTTCACACTCAAATAAGGCTACACTCTGCAGGAAAAATTCCAAAACATTCAAAAATATCACATATGGGAATTAATATGGAAATCAAGATTCTGGCCAAAAATCTCCACTTTTCTCTGGCTTCTAGTCTAGAACAAAATCCTAACTTGGAACAATATCAGAAAATGGGGATTCATAGGCCCCTCAATGTGCCACCTTTTCCACTGGCAGGAAGAAACCATGGAGCACCTCCCAAATAACTGTCCACTCAATGAGAAAATATGGAATCAGGCCACCCATCTCATGAGAATAACCATAAGAGAAAACAATAGCACCATCAACACAATCATAAATTGGGGGCCCAGTTCCTACAAAATTCCCATCCTGAACAGAACATGGCAACTCCTACCAGGATTCATTGTCTGGAAATTGTGGAAAGAGAGAAACAAGTGTATATTTCATTCCCAGGTCTCCCCACCCCCTCACCTATGGACTACCATACTTATGCATATTCAGGAAACCCTCTAGCTCCACACTTGGACCCAAGAAGATTTTCCCACCGATACAAGCAAACTCTCTATACTAAACTCCTGGGGCTTCTCTCTGTCACTCTCTTCCCTACCCCTACAGTCCCCCCCAAAAGCAATGGCCTCTAGCCCCTATGCATGGATTCCCCCCCATTCAACTTTCACAAAGTCAATTTCGATGGCGCCTCTAAGGGAAATCCAGACAATTTAGGATATGGAGCGGTCATAAGGAAAAAAACATGCCAAATTCAATTCCTCATCGCAAAAAATATGGGGTATGACACCAACAATTCAACAAAAATATGGGGTCTCATAAAAGGAATCCAAATGGATCTTGACCATAATCTCACTCACCTAATCATAGAAGGAGACTCCAAATTCATCATTGAGTTGGCCACCAAAATCATAAATGGAAAATACAAGGAAAAAATCACCCCCAGATGGTGTCTCTTGGGTCTCCTAAATAGTCTAAAGGCGCTTCTCAGGCCCTCTCTAACTCTCACCACCTCTCACATAAGGCGAAGTGCAAACAAAGTGGCAGACAAATTAGCCAATGCAGATGTTGACTCTACTTAGCAGGTCATTTTCATCAACACAAGGCAGTCCTTGATTTTGCTACTCTGTCTCCAATGCATGGAGCTAGCCCAACAAGACTGCCCTCCCCTGGATGGGGTGCCACCTGGTCAATGTCAGAGGAAAACTGTAATGGAGCGGCTAGGGGAGTTATTAACCCCGGCTTCCAGCCCACCGTTCATAACTACTGAATGGCTCGCACCCCACCGATAGTAATGGTAATGTGCTTGGACAACCTTGCAAGGTTAATGGCCCCTCGCACAATCTAGACCAAGTCTACCAGGCCTAGGGAGGTCTTCACCTCGACTGTAATGGCTAGTCCATCCATCAATTCATGGTATACTAAACAGGAAATCGCCCAAGTGAACTCATTCATTCCCCCTCTGCATTTTCTCATGCTCCTTGGCTCCTATGAGAGTTTTCTCACCTTTTCCCTCTGCAACCACTTCTACTCCATTGCTCTTTGTAGCGAATTCTCTCCTTACCCTTTCACTACACCGCTTCTATTCCCTAGCCCTCAAAAGATATTTCTCTTCATTTTCCTTGGCTATTTCACCTGTGCTTCGGCTCTCTCAATCTCTCCCAAGAACTTTCCAACCGTCTCTCTGCCCTCTGCCCTCCACCTCTGCATTTTTACCACCATGAAAAGAGAAAGGGGGAAGTCTAGTAGAGGTGTGTTGTACTACATCACCCTCTCCAGGCGTGGTATACTTTCCCCCTCCCAATTGGCTCTCATTATTGCTCATATCTCTGGCCCTAGGCATAATAGCCATGGGTCGTTGATGCCTCCTTCGTCCCCCCCTCACTNTCCATGGAAATTTACCAACTAAAGAGGAAGCTCCACCACCGAGCGAGCGCACTCCTTTTCCCACTAGTCTTCCACCCCCCAAAAAAATCAATCCACAGGACCTGGTGTATGGCGACGACAGTTTCATGGTAGAGGAGGAAATCCCCCCAAGCTGGCAGGTGGAGGAGAACATGGTGATTGCTAGTGAGGACAAAGAAGTGGAGTGGCCTCATTTCTATGAAAATCGTCTCATGAAGGAGCACCTCCAAATTATCTTTGAAATTTGGCAAAAACAAGATGATCAGTTGCACTCAGAGCGCATCCTTGGTCAAAGACTGGACATTCTATTCGATGCACTAGTGGATGCTCCTGCATAGACTCGATGCCAAATGTGTGGCCAAAAGTACACCCCTGTTTACAACATCCATGTCCACCTGAGCTCGCCTGTGGAGTAAATCCTCCAGGTTTATGTTCTTTGTTTTCTCTCGTTGCAGGATTATGTTTTTTGATTGCTCTTGTTGCAGACTAGATGGTCATAGTGACCATTTCCATACTGTCCATACAGTTTTGTTCATACATCTAGGCCATACAATTTTGTTCAGTCAGTTTTGTTCATACAGTTTTAGCTCATGCGGTGATGCGTCAAACTTTGAGTCCTTAATGGAGGCCACCTATTCTGGTTTCCCTTCTGTGGCAGAACATGTGGTTAACACTTGGCAATGTATAGGTAACAATCGATATTAATACAAGGACCTTATTTTTATTTACAAAAAAAAAAAATGTTTATATGTGTAAGAATAATCTTTATTTAAATTATGAAGGAACTCCTCTTATCACATATTCGAAAAAAAAATGTGTTTCTTATATCATTTCTTATGATGATCTCATTTATTTATGAAACATAGCTCTAAAATAAATCAAAGAAAGGGTGCTTCATATGTCCATTGATTATAATAAGGGTATTGATATGCATTATCATCTATGTACACATGAGACATTCCATGAGCATTTGGATTTTGCATTCATCTTAAAAATTTGCATTAAAAATGTTAAATTGGCCATAGTAAAGGAAGCTATTCACATATGAACAAAGAAAAATATTGTTGTAGATAATAACATCTAGATATATGAACAAAGACTAAGAATTTTGTAGATGATGAAATTGATATGGATTTATGAGCGGAACGAAATGAAACCATGGATTTATAATATTAACAAAGAGACACAGTGAACAATAACAGAGATACAATCAAACTTGGTTTCTATTAAATAAGAAATATGTTGAAAACTGTAAAATGCAGACTGAAAACAAGCTTGTTAGAATGGTGGCAACTCATCTCTGAGAAGAGATGTGATGGCTATGCTCATTCGCAAGAAGATGAGTAAAATGAGGCTCTAAAGGAATTTTTACAATAAGCATGAATACCAAAGCCCTAAACATCCAAAAACCTAACCCTAGGAGAGGAAGTGCCAAAAGTCATGTGGACCGCATTGGTGTAAGTTAGTACATCAACTTCTCTGGGTCATAACTTTTGCATACGATCTTTGTTTTGGGCGCACGATAGCTCATTGGGAAGGTATTGAAAAGAAGATTCATTTAAGGGGATCAATAAGATCCTTTGGATAACAATGAGGCGATTTATCACGAAAAATCATAGTTTAGGCCCTTGAAATGGCCTCGAAAGTTCAAGAACTAAAAAAATGCTAAAAATAATAAGTTGCCAAAAAATTGTTTTGAGCCACTTGGAAAAGGTGGGTGGCCACCGATATTCTCCCGAATCAATAATCCCCCCTTAGGAAGCAATGGTCTCCATTTCATTGAGTGCCCCCATCATATGAGTAAATTTCTACTGAATTTTGCCCCGGGTGAGCCACTTGCCTTAGTGCAAGAGATGCCCTTCTTTGACAACCCAATAAACTTGGATCCTCTGTTGACGAGTTCCCTTGACCTTTATGTCCAAGATCTGATTATTGGATGCTTGTTCCATGCAATCAGGGTTGAGCTCTTTTTGTTTCAATTCTTCTACTATCTCCGAGGTGTCCAATAATGGTGGAAAATAAGGTCGAAGGAGGTCCACATTGAATACTGGGTGCAAGCCAAGGATTGGGGGAAGGTTGAGATCAAAATAATTATCATCCACTTCCTTGGTGATGGTGTAGGGTCCATAATGGACTAGATGAATATTATGATGAGGTCTTGTAAGGAATTCTTTCTGTAAGTGCAACCAAACTTTGTCTCCCACCTAAAATTGTTGTGGCACCCAGTGTTGATCATGGAACTGCTTGTACTTAGCATTGGAATTATATAAAATATCATGAACCTATTGGAGGATGTGATGGATCTTCTCAATGAACTGGGTGGTCTTATAAGATCCAGTTGGAGCATTCAACTATTCTTCCTGGGTGGCCGCAAGGGGTAGTACAACATCCATGGGACCCAATGGTTGAAATCCCAACCCCGCCTGAAAGGGGTTGTGGCCAGTTGAGATATGTATGGATTTGTTGTAGCTGTGTTGAACTTAGGGAAGACTCTCATCCCAAGTGTGGGGGTTCTTGGAATTTTACATGCGCAATATGTGCATGATCATTCGGTTGATGACCTCGATGTTATCACCCCATAAATTATGGGAATCAACTGGTGACTGAGATATTATCTGTCTCTAGTATTTTTGTTGACAAATGATTTTTCATTCTGCAAATAATTTGAGAAAA
>SNQJ01S0013214.1:21143-58111 GCA_010110895.2 Picea sitchensis | reverse complement strand
AAAAACTTGATAACTTCACGTTTTCTTTCCCCTAAAAAGAACGTTTGATTTTGAGAAGAAAGTAATGTTTAGAGGTTGATCAAGATTTGTATATATTATTTTCAAACTCACAAAATTAAAAAAAAAACATACATATATAAAAACCAAAAAGAGTTCTGGCTCCCAAGAAAGTTCACACTCGATCTCATCCAGACCTAGAACCCGCGATAGTGATAGATAACCCTGAACATTTTCTTAGGCGAAAGACCTCGACTGTCGGTTCAGTGAGTTGTATTCCCCTGCATAAGTCTCCTTCCTTTTCAGGAAAACTAGTTATCCCTCAAAACCTTGATCTTGATACCTTTCCACAACGAAGCCTGGTTAGAACACGGTCTGACAATTTTGTGTCTGAACTCGTCTTTGACCCAACTGTGTTGCAACCCCGAACCCCCGAAGTCTTGTCTCCCATGACTAAACTGCAAATCACTACCTCAGTAGCGTCCAGTCCCTCCTCGTCCTCGTCTTCAGTCTCTACCTCTCCGACCATCCAGGTTGTCATTCCACCGCCTCCACCCATCATGGCCGCTCGATATGCTCCTTTGGTGTTGGCTGCGCTACTACATGCCATGCCCCAAGACTACCAAACAAGACTTCCACAGTTCGACACAACCAGAACTTTAAATTCCCAACAACATGTGGAAAAAATGAATGATTATTTTGACTTGCAAGAAGTTGATGAGGCTGACGTGCAAATGCGATTGTTTGCCCAAATTCTGACAAGTGACGTCAAGAAATGGTTCAAATATTTACATACCGCCTCAGTCCCTGACCTTGTTACGTTCCAAATAAGTTTTCTTGACAGATGGGAGGTAAAGAAAAACCCTCTCCAAATACTGTCGGAATACGAGAATATAAAAAGAAATCAAGGTGAGACGGTACAAGATTATTGCACACGTTTCAACAACCTATACAATGCAATCCCAACTGAAATCAAACCTCCACAGGGTCTGACATTGATTAAATTCCCTGATGGATTTGATGTTGACATGTCATACCAACTAAGAGAAAGAAATGCTGCCACCCTAGAGGACATGCAGAAAAGTGCTATAAGTGTGGAGGCCAATCTGTTGGCGAAAAGGGCCCGTCAAAGGTCAGAAAGGAGAGTCACGATCAAAGAAGAACCTTCCACGTCGACCACTGATTCCAAATGGGATTCTATGGTTAGAACATTGGAACTAGTGTTGGAAAGAGTGAATGTGTCAGACAAAAATCCTTCGAGAGACAATACACCTGCTCCTCAAGTTCGGAACCCCAATTTCAGAAGAAACCCTCCTCAAATCAGACAGAGAGATCCTAGGGATCAAAGAGAACAGAGGGGTCGAGATCAACAGATCAGGCCTCCTCTACAGGAAAACTATGCTGATGAAGGGGGGGAAGTGATTGAGGAATTATAGGACACTCACATTAATCTCATGGGCATTCACGATAACGAGGCCATTTTCCTTACTCAAGAAGAGCAGGAACTCTTTCTGCTAAATCAAACAAAGGTAAGTGAAGAAGCCGAAGATGCAGAACAACAGGCCTTTGAGAATGCTATTTTGGAGGTACACCGACAGTACAATCTGCGTAGCAAGAAGACAGAAGGGAGTTCGAAGACAAAAGGGACTTCTTCCAAGAAGACGACTGAAACACAGAAAGTAGTCGAGACTAAGAAAGCCCCTGAACCTTCTACTGAGGAGACTCCTGGGAAGACTACTGCTGAGAAGATTCCTGAGAAGAGTAAAGCCAAAGCCCCCTTGAAGAAAAACATCACCATTTTGCAAAGGCCATCACAACCCGAGGTTTCACCTATTAATCCACCGAGTACTTCTGAGCAGAAGAATTTGGCGGACGAACCAGAAATAATGAGCCAAAGCAGAGCTCCTACACCCTTTAGCCTGAAGGGGGAGTTGGCCAAAATAAAAATTCCCACCCCACTTACAGAGTTGATGAACAGAAGCGACTATCGTTCACAGGTAATAAAAGCACTGGCCATTGAGCCTGATATAGGCACGAAGGCCTTAACCATCGGATCATCAAGTCATTCAGACATGGTGAGCCTCACTGATGATCGACCCGAGCTTCTTTTCAGACCTGAAGTAGATGGTCGGGACGATACCGGTGATGTTGCTCCCTTTTATACCAGTCTAAACATACATGACTTGATATTGCATAACGATATGCTAGATTCAGGTGCCTCCCACAATCTGATGCCTAAAGCAGTAATCGAAAAACTGGGACTGGAGGTCACCAGACCATACAAGGATTTACACTCATTCGACTCTAACAAAGTCAAATGTATTGGTTTGATCAAGGACCTATGCATCACCCTGGTTCAGATCCCTTCGAAGAGCATGGTAATGGACGCAGTGGTTGCAGACATCCCTCCGAAGTATGGAATGTTGTTGTCCCAATCTTGGGGGGCTAAGTTGAAAGGAACCCTGCAGTTGGATATGTCTTACGCCACTATCCCAGTGTTTGGGCAACAGAGGAGGCTATACAGAGAAACACTGATGAAGTACATGGTCAGTAGCCAAGAAAAACCGCACAATTACCCCCTTTACTCTACACATTCTGATTTAGATTCGTTCATCTTGTACAATGATGGTGATGTGGAAGAGCAAGACACTCAACTGATGGAAGACCTATTTGGTCAAGATGAAGGCCCAAAGAGCATTGAGGTAGCAAAAATGAAGAACGTGATAACTGAAGAGTTACCCGCTGATTTCTGGAGTATGGATTTTGATGGAGCTGTGAGTAAAGAAGGAGCAGGAGATGGATTTTGGATGCATAATCATAGAAACAGGTACTCAGAAAATCATTCCTACAAATTAAATTTCCAGTGCACTAACAATGTTGCCGAGTATGAATCTTTGATGCTCGGTCTGAAGCTTTTGAAAAAGGTTGGTGCCAAGCAGATAATGGTAAGAGGTGATTCTGAGTTAATAATCAAGCAAATTAAAGGTGAGTATGATATGAAACACCCATGTCTTAGAGCTTATAGAAATGTTTTTCTTGATGCTTTGAGGTGTTTTACTGAAGTGGACTTGCAGGTAATGCCGAGGGGACAAAATATCCTGGCAGACGAATTATCCACCTCAGCAACCACCTGTAAGATTCCTTTCCGCTCGACTCGTCCATATACTGTTGAGGTGAAATGCAGACCGACAGTTCCTGACAATATCAGGTATTGGCAAGTGTTTGGTAATGATGACCAAATTGAAGATTTTCTGCAATGCAAGAACAATTTTGAATGTACAAATATAGATTTAGAGAATGAAGATCAAAATGTAAATAATTTAGATTTTGAAATTGATAGTGTAAATACATTAGACTTAGGAGAATTAGGCGACGACGAAATGGATGTTGATGTTTTACAGTTGAAAAGTAATGTTTTGCCTAGAGGTCTTGTTCCTTTAGAAGATTTATTTGACAGTAATGACGTAGACAAAAAACCAAAAATAGAAGCCCATGGACAAGAAGTAGAAGACTGTAATATAGGGACCGAAGAGAAACCTAGGATGGTCAAACTGTCCAAATCTTTAACCCTAGAACAAAAGCTCAAATACATTGAGTTATTCAAAGAATATTTAGATGTTTTTGCCTGGGGCTATGAAGATTTGAAATCCTATGATACCAGCATCATACAAGACAGGATTCCCATAAAAGAAGACCAAAAACCGTTTAGGCAGAAACTTAGGAGGATAAATCCCAAGTTGCTCCCTCTGATAGAAAAAGAAATCAAGAAAATGTACGATGCCAAGATCATAGTCCTGCTACGTTTCTCTAAGTGGGTCTCTAATTTAGTCCCTACACGTAAGAAAACCGGGGAAATCAGACTCTGCATAGATTTCCGAAATATGAACAAAGTATCCCTGAAAGATAATTACCCATTATTGAAAATGGACCACCTCCTGCAAAGGGTGGTCGGGTCCAGTCGGATATCTCTGTTGGATGGTTTCTCGAGCTACAACCAGGTCCTAGTTCACCCGGATGATCAAGATAAAACCGCTTTTTCCACACCATGGGGCACTTTCATGTATGTGAATATGCCTTTTGGTCTGATGAACGCAAGAGCCATGTTTCAGAGGGCAATGGATATCGCCTTCGTGGAAGAGTCGAGTAAGTTTATTGTCGTTTATTTAGATGATGTGACTGTGTTTTCCAAATCTGATGATGAACACCTGCGACATCTTAGACGAGTTTTCATGAAGTGTAGAAGGTTTGGGATTTCGTTAAATCCTAAGAAGTGTCTTTTTGGGTTAGAAGAAGGCAAACTGCTGGGGCACATCATCTCTAAAGATGGAATCAGAATAGACCCCAGCAGAATCGAGGCCATACTAAAGTTAGAACACACAAGAAACCTCAAAGAACTATAGTCTTTTATCAGGCAAATTAACTTTCTACGAAGATTCATTCCCAATCTGGCCGAACTCCTCTGAAACATTACAAACATGATTAAAAAGGACGTAAAAATAAAATGGGACTCTGAGTCCAGACAATCCTTCGAACAAGTCAAACGAGCACTCACAGAAGCCCTAGTTTTGATCAGTCCCGATTTCACTAAAGATTTCTATCTTTTTTCTTTCGCCTCTGAACATATGATAGCAACGGTATTACTGCAGAAGAACAACAAAGGGTATGAACAACCCATATATTTCTTCAGCAAAGCATTAAGAGATGCTGCACTGAAATACAATATCATGGAGAAGCAAGCTTTTGCTTTGGTAAAAGCCATAAAGGACTTCAGGGTCTACATTGTCCATTCCCACACCATAGCATATGTTCCGAACGTGGTAGTAAAGGATATCTTGACACAGGACAACCCTGATGGAAGAAGGGGAAAATGGATTGCTATCATTTTAGAATACGATATAGAGATTAAGCCCACAAAACTAATCAAAGGCCAAGGTATTGCTAAATTAATGGCTGAATCTAACTTCCAGGCTCTTGACATAAATTTTCTAGATGTGGCAGATGAATAGGGTGAGATGGTGACTCCAAACGTTAGAGAGGTATTTCTAAACTCTCCATGGTATGCAGACCTTATTTTCATTTTACAAAATTTAAAAGCTCCCCCTGGTTTGACTAAGACTAAAGCTAGATTTTTAAAGTTGAAAGCTTTGAAATTCTGTATTCTAGAAGGAAATTTGTATTGGAAAGACCCTGAAGGCATTCTGTTAAATTGTTTACTGAAGGATGAAGCTGATAAAGTGTTGCAAGAGTTTCATGTAGGAGAATGTGGTGGCCATTTTAACTGGAAAGTCACAACCAACAATATACTCAGAGATGGATTTTATTGGCCCACCTTGTTCGCAGATGTTCTTCAGAAGGTAACAACATGTCACCAGTGTCAATTGTTTGAAGGCAAGAGGAAACTCCTTCCTCTACCTCTGAAACCTATCTCAGTCGAAGCCCCTTTCCAGCAATGGGGGCTCGATTTCATTGGATAAATACACCCACCCTCTTCAGGCCAACACAGGTGGATTCTTACTGCCACCGATTATTTTACCAAATGGATCGAGGAAGTACCAAGCAGGCAAGCCACTAACTCTGTTGTTATCAAATTTCTTGAAAATAATATTTTGTCTCGTTTTGGTTGTCCTAGAAAGATTATAACTGACAATGCAGCTGCCTTTCGGTCGAAGAAACTCATAGATTTCTGCAACCGGTACCATATTGGTTTGGGGCATTCTACAGCCTAATACCCTCAGGGGAATGGGTTGGCGGAATCTTCAAACAAAACTTTAGTAAATATCATCAAGAAAACATTGTAGGAAAATAAAAAATCATGGCATGATAAGTTGGTGTTCGCTTTATGGGCAGATAGACTGACCACCAAAAGGTCAATTGGCATGTCACCATACCAGCTGGTCTATGGTACAGAGGCAGTTTTCCCCACTTCTCTAGGATTCCCTGTCATGAAATTACTTCAAGAGGTGCAAGCTGAGCCAAATGACTCACAGAGAAGAATTAACCAGATGATCCATTTGCAACAGACTAGAGAAGAAGTTTTCAAAAAAACACAGGTCGTCTAAGAAAACATCAAGAAGATATTTGACAAACGAACCAAGGAGGACAATTTTGAGCTGGGAGATCTGGTGTTGAGATGGGATGCCAGGAATGAGGACAAGGGAAAGCATGGGAAATTTGACAATCTGTGGACAGGGCCATACATGATCCAAGCTTTCAGAGGAAACAATGCTTTTTTAGTAAACAATGTTGATGGGTCAGATCTGCCAGGAGCACCTGTAAATGGCAGAATGCTGAAACATTATGTACCACCTTAGTAGAATATTTGAGATCTCACTCTCCATTGTACATACCAGTTTAAGTTTCATTTTTTCACTTGTTTTTTCTAAGTGAGGAACATTAGTCAGTTGGTTGAAGCCTGAAGAGAAGGCCCTAAGCTCTTGACCATTGTTTTTCCAAGTTTTGAGAATAAGACAAATGAAAACCACTAGGCAGATATGTTCAAAATGACAGGAACCAGGATTCTTGGCACTTAACAGGGCAAGTACCATCCCCAGGTGGAGCCGCTGTTATCACCCCATAAATTATGGGAATCAACTGGTGATTGAGATATTATCTGTCTCTAGTATTTTTGTTGACAAATGATTTTTCATTTTGCAAATAATTTGAGGAAAAAAAAAAGAGGGCATAAAATAATTGAAATGAAAGCCCCATGCAATCTTGGCCATACCTTTCAAGCATGGCCAAGTTCTTTTTAAATTTAATGTTGGTAGGGTAGTGAATCAATCTGACCAGACTGTCTAATCCTGGTCAGATAGCCCTTAGGTTAGATTAGTGAATAAATCTGACCAGACTGTCTAATCCTGGTCAGATAGCCCCTAGGTAGAGTAATTTCTTAACCCAACTGTTTAATCTGGGTTAACTGTCATAGGAAGATAGGTTAACATGTAGGTTAGTTATTTTATTGCTCCATTCCAATAAAACCAGCTGGATGAAAAATGTTACACCATGTCTCAAATGCCTAAAGAATAGTTTGGTCGAGGTCCCTTGGTGGTGTCTATGTGAAAAAGTTTGGGAAAAACCCATAAAAATACTCTTATCCTAAGTTTTCCCAACTCATGTTTCTCTGCTCCCGATTTTATGTTCCATGCACTTTTCGACGGTCCAGATCGTGGCGCCCAAATCTACGGCGCACAGAGAATTCCGGACCCCCCCGACCATTCTGCTTTTAACTGAGGGGGGGGGGGGTCCGAAATCGGTAATAACATTGGCGCACATCTGGACAGCTTAGGGAAGGGCACTTAAATCAACAGTCCACAATGGATTCTGGACCCCCCCGTCCGTTCTACCTTTAATGGAAGGGGGGGTGTCCGGAATGAGTATTAAAGAGCACGCTAAGATCTGCGGCCTGGAAACAGGCGCACAGATCAACGGTCTAAAAAGGTTTTTGGACCCCCCCTGATGTTCTGCTTTTAATCAAAAGGGGGGGGGTTCGGAATGGATATTTCCTCCGGCGGGCCCCTTGCAATAGGTGGCATAAACCTATTGGTCCCGAAGTCTTTTCACCATATGCCATCTGACAACCTCCACCACTCAAGGACGTCATCTTCCACTGATGCCACTTGTTCCGCTTGTTCCCAAGTTATGCCTCATCCCATAACTATTGTCAGTCCTTTTCCCTTTTCACTCATGATCGACCCCCTATTGCGACTTTTACCTCCAATCCCTAGCCTACACGTCACCCATCTGTATGTTTTGGTCACCGTCACCTTCCATATCACTCCCAAGTGGCCCATTGTCCATTTATTACAGGATAATCCACCCTTTATCCCGTTGACCTGTCTCCCGCGCCCAACCGAACCCAGTTTTAAATAAAACTACCGTTTTCCCCCTTCATTCACCATTCGTCCATCGCGCCAGAAAAATTTACCTCTTACACCTCCATTGCTTCTCCGTCACCTTCATCCTCAGTCAGTCGACCCCACTAACATCGTGTTTATTGCAGGTACTGTCACAGAGATGGCGCCAAAGCCAAGACCAGCGGAAGGAGAAGAGAACCCTTTTCTTCCTCCTCCGGTCGACCTGGAAAAAATCCCATTGGTTGACAAAGGCAGGTTGATCGCAGATACCAAGTGTGAATTCAATTTTTCGGACCTCCAGTCCTGGCTCCGGGAGGTGTTCCTGGACCAGAGCGATGAATTTGGACTCTGGGAGTCCAATTTGCCCCTGTACCTGTTTCCCCAGATCCACCACTTCCCCGAGTTTGCCCTCAAATGCCAAGCCCATTATATTCCCGACCAGAGGGCCATCGTCTCCTCATATGGAGATGTCTTGTTCTTCATCACTCCCGAATACATTAACCAAATGATGCAAATCCCCCGTGCCGATTCCGTTTCTCCTTTCAACCTAGAGATTCTTACAGAGTTGTATCAAAAAATGACTTTTCCCCAGAGAGCTCAAATATTCGAGCTGTTCCTTCCCACCTCTACTCAGTTCCCTTCCACCAATCCACCCTACGCATCATCCATGTTCTCCACCAAAGGAAACCAAGTCATTTCCTCTCTTTGTGCCCTGTTAGGTTACTATTCCGACCAGTGGGTAGATGAGCCCATCCTGGGTTTTCTATCCATTTTCTCCAATGATGAAAAACCTACAACACAGTTTGATTTCAATACCTTCTTGGCCGACAATATTCATGAAAAGTTCATGAACTTTGGCACTGAGGGCATGTTTATATATTCATTCATATTGGCCTACATGTTTGTTTTTTATCAAGCCGATAAATTCAGTTTTTCTATGCAGAAAATGGACGCAGATGGAAGGCCTCAGCCAGTAACACCATGGACCTCTTTGTTGAAGCGTAACTCTACAGAATACGACTTCAAAGCATTCATTGATTTGTTTTACCACCCTGTGGTAAGCATGTTGAGTGGAAAGTCTGAGCCATGAATAAACGACGAAGTCTAGAGAATTTTGCATCTCTCGGACAACGCAAAGACAAGAGACTGGTACCTGTATCAAAACGACACCAAGATCAGAGTTTTCGGGTGTGAATTGGCACTCTACAAGCTGCCAAAGTATGTGCCGGTAAGAATCTTTGCGTTAGAGTATATCGGGCCGATCATGAACTCAGATGACATCCACTTTGTATCCCTGAAGAAAAAACAACAGTGGTGGATCAAGGGGCAAATTGGCTCCTTTATTTGCAACAGTCGAGGCGTCAGGGAAGAAGCTGACAAAATGTTGAGAGAAATGAAACTCTTTACGAGTTTCCCATGGCACTATGATCCTTGCGGGATCATTTCAGAAATGTGGGTAAAAAATAAAAACATTCTGTATGTTCACGAGTCCAAGCCCGAGGTCGAAAAATTTGCCAATCGGACAGTGTGGGTGCCTGACACCTTGATCGAAGTGGAGCAGCAGGTTCCCCTGATGATTGTGCCACCAACTACCACACCACAAGTGCCTAAGGAAAAAATGCCTCGAAAAGAATCATCTCCACCTGTCACGGAGGTGTCGTCTGAAGAGTTCCAGTTGCACACTAAGAGGCCCAAGACAATTTCAGTGCCGGGTACGACAATAGAACAAGAAGCCCCGCCTTCCATAGTAACTACCACAGTAATCAAGCCGGTCATTCCAACTTTTGGTTCGAGCCTTTACCAGGGCATCACCCCAGTAATACCGAAGAAATCCTCAGGTTCCCCCCTGGACACTCAGCCGAGAAAGACTGGGCCCAAATTGAGCATCTTCGAGAAGTACGAGATGATTAAGAAAAAGAATCAAACTCTTACAACCAACACCTATGATCAGTTCCGAAAGCAGACGTCAACTGCGCAGCACAGGCTATTGTCTGCATTTGACACAGAAAAAAATGGATGCACATGGCCTTCCTCAAAGCGCAGGTACCAGACCCCAAGGTAATTACAGATTACAAGAGGGCCACCTTTGAGTTCCAAACGAAGGACGTGCATCCAACAGATCATATGGATCTGCACAAAGAAACAGGAGAGATGGTATTTCATACATTGGCACACGCTTCAGCTTCTGTAGCAAAATTTCAGGTATCATTAAACAATTCTCAGACACAACTCAAGCTAGAGAAAATATTATCTTTCTCAAAAGATAACATAATCAAGACATTGGAGGAGCTGGTCCTCAAGATCGATTATGATCCCGCTAACGTCAAAGCTACAGAAGAGATGATAAAGAAGAAAAATGCAGACATCTCCTCTTTGAGGAAACAACTGAAACTCCCACCCACAGAAGACTCACAGGCGAAGGAGTTAGCAGAGAAAGAAGGCGAGAAGGACGAAATGCTTAAGCTGCTCATGGAGAAGAACACACAGCTCAAAGACATGGAAGCAGAGATGGAAAAAATGTCAAATGAGAAAGAGCAGCTGAAGTCTATGGAATCCATTCCATTGACTGCCATCCCAATCTCAGGAACAAGCACAACAACAGTAATAGCAATCCCATCCACAACACCAGTGACACCACAGGAAGGGACAACTGACCTCAGCAAATCCATGGAGAAGGTGAACCTACAAGAGACAGAAATCAACAGGCTGATGAAAGAAGTGGAGAACCTCCAGGAACTCAAAACTTCTTTCCAAAAAGTCTATCCAAAGAAAAGCAGGTAACTGAGCAGCTCAGGAAAGAACTACAATAGCTCCAAAAGCAAACAGTGGCAAGGAAGACTTTGGCTGAGGTCAAAGAGAATGTGTGGACAGACATCATAAAGTCCATAAATGAGATATGGCCAATGATCCAAATTATGTTTGAGTAGAATGAGTTGTTCTAGAGGAGCTAACAGGCCATTGAGAAGATTAGAATAGAGTTGGGAGATATGCCAACACAAGCAAATGAGATAATCAGGTTCTTAAATTCTAAAACCAGAGAAGAGCTAGAAGAACTGAAGATCGAGGACAGAACAAAGACCATACTTGAGGTAAAAAGGGTTTTGACTAAGAGAAGTCTAATGCTTCAGCTAGAAGAAAAGGTTCAGGTCATGGACCAAGGAGTATAAAGATTCTTCAGCAAGATAGAGGCTCTCCAGAAGAAAGGTCTCCCCGGTCTGAAGGTTATTAATGATAAACTGATGACACTCCCAGATTACAAAAAGAGACTATCTGAAGTGTCTAAAGACAGTTCAAAGTTTGCTGGAATACAAGGGAGCATCACCGACAAAGCATTCCTAGACGCTTTACAGTTGGACATCAATATCCAACATGAGATTCGATACATATTCCTCACTAAGCCTACCTTCCCTAAGTATACGAAGAAGGATGAAGTGTATCAGAGACTGCTCAAAGTCACCGTGCCTAGTCACCTCAGATGGGAGGAACTCTGCGATCTCCTCAATTAGAAAATGAGTTGTCCAGGTCTAGTCACCTGTCCAGTCAGAAGAGGTTGCGCAGGAACCTTGCCAACGGCCTACCCCAGAAATTCCGCATGCAGTTGTACCAATTCATCAAGCAGTTTTGATTAGTTAAATTAGTTAGACTAAAAATAGAATGAGCACGTCCTGATCAGTTATGAAAGGAACGTTTGTAATTTGAATTATAAATACTTCACCTTTTCGAAGTATTGGGGGTTGTTGATCTTCACACCCTGGCATTATCAGACTGTAACCATTTTTAAAGAGATCTGCCATTAATAAAGAGGAAGCACTTTACAGGATTCTTGCGTGTATTCACTGGTCACGTTTATTCTCTAAGTTAAATGTTATCCTTGCTTTGTGATCATTTTGTTTTCTGAAACTAATCTTTAAGAGTAACGTATGTTGCAGGATTTATCTTGGATACCCTGTTTCCGACTTTAAATATTTTAATGTTTATCTTCTGATGTTTTCAATTAAGGAATTCTTAACTGCTTCTTAGTTGAATGTATCTTTCTCATCTTTTCTTTTGTCCATCATTTAAGCTATTAAAGATCCAGTGAGTATACTATCTTGCCCTGTGGAAGTTTTCCTTAATGTTTATGGTTTGTATCTCATATTGTTTATAACACAGACCCCATAGCCCAATGGAGGTGTAGACTGTCTCAACCAATTCAAAAAACACTTTTACAAAAAAACCTACATGTTCCTTTACCTAGCCTAACATCTAAATTAAAAACAAAGCTAAATCATATAGAGAGATCCCTCTCTGAAGCTGGAAGGGCTAGATCCCATCTTTAAAAGCGGTTGGATAAAGTTACCTTTGTGGATTCCTTCTTTCTCAACCTCTAGGAAATTTACAGAGTGCTAACACTCGGTTTGGCCATTTGTCTGGGGGTGGAAGGTAGTGGACTCGGTGAGTTTGGTGTCCAATAGTGACCAAAGGCTCGACCAGAATGTGTTGAGGAAGCGACTATCTCGATCTGATATAATGGTTTTTGGGATCCCAAAGTGGACCCACACTCGTTCAAAGAAGAGATTGGAAGTGGCCTTCGTTATGATTCTCTTCTTGCAGGTGGCCATAATCGCCATATTGGAAAAGTGATCAACAACTACAAAAACACAGTCATTTCTCCGCTTGGTGGATGGAAGGCTCGACATGTAGTCAATTGATATGGATTCTGAGGTCCTATCAGGACTAGGCAGAGGAGTGTACATGCCTTGTTTCTTAATGGCCAGTTTGTAAATAACACAGGCATTGAAGGACCATATATACTTGCTGACATCCTGTCGAAGTTTCGGCCAATAGAAATGTCTCTCCAAGATTGCCACTGTATTTTCCACTCTGAAGTGTCCTACCACCCAACTGTAGTGGTTTTCCCAAATTAGCTTCACTCACTTGATTGAGGTAACACATAGATGGCCCAGATGGCACAACAACCCATCTTGAAGATTGAAATTGGTGACAACTGTGTTTGCACCCAACATTTGGTAGGTGTTGGTGAAGCCAGGATTTGTCTCATAGAGGTGGGGCCATTCGAAGGTCTCATGGATGCAATAATCAAGAAATGTGGTGAGTGCCACAATTGGAGGTCAGCTGATTCAATTAATGACTTGGTTGGTACTTCATGTTTTATACTTGATGTTGAGGTGGAACTGCTGCAAATATGTGGACCACTTCTGATGTTGGTCATTCTGCAATTTTCCTTATGTATGCATGAACTACAACGTCTTATGATAAGTGTGTATGATTGTCCCATTCCCAAGAATATAATGCCTCCACTGGCGGAAGGCTTGGACAATAGAGTACATTTCTTTGTCGTAAGTAGGGTACTTATGGACGACATCTTATAGTTTATCAGTATGATAGGCCATAGGGTGGCCATGCTGAGTGATGAATGCACCCACACCATAGTTTGAAGCATCTGTCTCAATCTCAAAGGGTTGTTGTAGGTTAGATAATCAAAGCACTAGGGTAGAGCACAAGTTATTCTTCAGATCATCGAACGCTTTCTATTTGGATAGGCCCCACAAAAATTTTACCTTACCACCACCACTAGATATTTGGCTCAGAGCCCATGTAATATGGGAGAATCCCAGCACGAAACTTCGATAGAAATTGGCAAGGCCTAAGAAGCTCTAAAACTCAATGAGTGTGACTAGGGGTGGCTAGTCATAGATGACTTGGATCTTGGTTGGATCAACATGAAGAAAATGTGAATCAACAATGTATCCAAGGTACTAGACCATTTCCATTCGAAAGGATCATTTTTCCAAGTTGGCATATAAATGTGTTGCCACAGAGTGTGCAAAAAATACTAAATATGCTGCAAGTGTTCTACGCAAGTCTTGATGTAGATGAGGATGTCATCCAAATGCACCACCATGAAACAATTAGTGAAAGGCTACAAGATATCATCCATCATCCTCTAGAAATTTGTTGGGGAATTTGTCAAACCAAAGGGCATGACCAGCCATTCAAAAAGACCTTCTTTTGACTTGAAGGCAATTTTCCATACATCTCTCAGTTCTATTGTGACCTAATGGTATCCAGACTTCAGATCAATCTTACACTTGAGCGAAAACCAATTTTGAGGGAAAATCACGATGTGGGAGGTAGATGCACATGCAAAAGAAGTAACGCATGTAAGGAAGACACACATGCAGGAAAAGCAGCACGTGCAAAACATATGCACATGCAGAAGAGGAAGGCATGTGAGTCATTCATGCAAGAAGACCTAGCCATGATACAGTTAGGGTTTTGGTAAGGGAATGAAATGGTTGGTAATCCTAAAATATGTATAAGCAGGTACCTAGGAGGTCTAGGTCGTGGGGTTTTTGTTGTTGTGGTCCGGTGGTGATATTCAAGTGGGTTTTTGGAGGTTCGTTGTTGTTCCTTTTAGGTTGGTCAGTGTTACTATGATGTAAAATGAAAGAAGGACTATAAATCTGATCGATCTATAAGTTGTTGAGATTAGGATAGGAAATAAGGAATATCTTGAGGTTTAGAGCACAGGCTGAGGAGCCTGGTGTGATCTAGTCTGCCTCATTGTAGATCTTAACCTGTTATGATGGAGCATTGTAATGCATGAGGTGTTGTAGTTTTGGAACCATAATAATGATAAAAGAGAAGAGAAACCAAATCTTTTTGGATGTAGCCCAAGAGGGGTGAACCACGGTAGATCATGTGTTATGTGATTGAATGTTATGTATCTCTTTTATTGTTAATCATTAGATGTTAAAAAAATGTGTCAATGAATAGACATATATTCTCCTTTACATGCATGAAAATGAATGACAGGTCATATAAGTTGAACGTTAAAGTAACAAATGAAGACTATAGAGTTTAATCACAGACACCTAGGGTTTTGATATCTAGGGTTTTGACACCTAGGTTTCAACCTAAAGATGTCAGTGAGCTATTGTAATGTATAAATAAAGGTCAAGAGGACCTGGGTTGGATTGTTGTTGATGTTAGGATCATTTTTGTTGTTTTCTCATGGAGTGAAAGAGAAGTGCTGAGTAGGAGAGCCTTCTTTATTGTAAGATCTTCAACTGGGTGTGAAGGTCAAGTCCTGCAGCTGGGTGCATAGGGAGGAGAGTGAAATAGAGGAGAAGAAAGAATATCTACTAGCTGAGAGCGCAGACAAGAACTGTATTCTTTGTCTTAATATAATATCAAGCATAGTTCTATGGACCTAGCCCTGGAAAGAGGGTGAACCACGTATATCTTATGTTGTATGTGTGATTGGTGTTTTGTTCTTTATTGTTGCTTTACTGCTATTGCATTACTGTGTTAGATCTGATAGATATATATTGCACAGTATATCCTAGGAAGATAAAGATTACTAGATTGTTGTGTGTCGATCACTTTGAAACCACTTTACATTCCTTTTGGTTGTATACATATCTGTCCTACAACCCCCACATAGTTGCTTCAAGTGAGACTTCATCTACCTTGTAGGTGTTGTTGAAAGGGCCAATAGCTAGGGATTTTTGGTGCGCTCTTGAGGATGAATCTTGGCTCTGCCCCTGTGCCAACAAATGGTTCCATTGTCGGGATAGGAATCTTCTTGAGGGAATGTCAAGGTGGTTCCCATCAAAGACATAGATTCATAAGTGGATAGAGGATCAAGATAAGGACTTCATTGAAGCCCATAACAAGAACCCTAATATTAGCACAGAGGATTGGTTGGAGAGATTTATCTTTACTAATATACATGAGATATTTTTTGGAGGGATCCACCAAGAGCTATATGAGTGGTTAGATAGGTTAGCAGATACCCAGTTTGAGATCAGATCTAGACCTCTTGTAGTTTGGACTTCGGCGTTGATCAAGAAGGTAAAGAGAGTTGATAATGTCGTGTCACGAGAAATACATCACTGGTTTGATAGAACCATTGGAGGGTACATCACCAAGTTTTATGTTGACAGAGTAGAGTCATATAGCCAAGCGAAGAGATATTTCTTCAAGGGACCCAGAGGAAAATTTTTACATTTTTTGAAGTTAAGGATCAAGATGTTGTTGCATGAGAAGAACATATTGAATGTCCAGTAGATTGGTCAGATTTGGAAAAAGATAATGTTCAAGAATTCAAACAGCGACAACGACATAGAGGCTGGACATACGTGTAGTGGGAGAGAGTTTAAAGAATTTCATCTTGTGAACTTATTCAAGAAGAACTACGGGGATGTGATTTTATACAGTGGAGAAGAGGCAGACCTAATGGATGAAGAGCATTCATAACCCACTAGGGAAGAGGAAGAGAAAGCTAAAGAACTTCACCAGGACGAGCCAGAAAATTCAAGAACTACATAGACTGTTGATGTAAGTATTATTAATCCCCCTGTTGTCTTAGCAACATTAAGCAATCAAAGTAATCCAAGTCACCAGAGTGTTCAAAGCACCGTCACTAGTAGTCCACCACATACTCAGACAAGAAAACTAGGAAGAATGCGTTGACTGCAGAATTCAAGAAAGCCAATTCAGAGTCACAATGTATTACAGAGATAAAAGAGATCAAACAGAAGGTAGTCGATCCTGTCTGGGAATTCGACCAGAGATTTAAGACCTTAACATGTCGATTGACTTTTCAGATCTCAGATGTGTAGAAAAAAGACTGGTTCATTGATGCCTTGTTACCACACATCATATTTCCTCTGATGCAACAAAAGATTTCTTCGTAGGATGAGGCGCTAGAAATCACCATGAAGCTAGAATCATCGCCTATGGGAGAATCCAGTTCAGGTATGAGCCAGATGGCCTTATGGTCATTGCACCCTTAGATCCAGATGAAGGCCAAAGATACACAAAGCCCATCAGAGAAGAAGACTACGCATATGAAATGGAAAACATATACAAATTAACAACAAGACAACAAGATTACATTAATACTATGGCTGATGGAAACCTAAGATGGCGAAGTGACAACGCATGTTCATCAGACTCAGAGGAAGCACTGGAAAACTAGCAGAATAAAATGTATGAAGTATTTACAAGAAGATGTGCTAGATTAACCACAAAAGTTCACTCGATCAGCACAACAGTAAGTAACTTACCCACCTTTGATGGTCAGAATCCTTTAGAAACATTCTTGTCGGACTTTGAAGAAAGTGTACCAATGCAACAAAGATTGTTGGCAATGGATGAGGCCCTGAAAGAAACCCTAGCATGATGGTGGGGGACACACAAAAACAATATTACAGATTGGGTACAATGTTGTACCTTGATGATAGCGCGGTTCTCAGCACAAGTAGAAGGTTTCGAAGTTTGGCACATAGATCAAATCTTCCCAAAGGACCATGTACAAAGTTGAGAGGCAGCCTGTAGAAACATCCCTCAAGAGCAATGGTTGTACAAATTCATCAACACACTGGACACGACACCTATCAACTAGTACCTTCAAGTAGAGTTGTGCCTCATCACTACAGATTGGGAAGGTATGACTCTGAATTTTGTAACCACCTTCTTATTTGAAATTCAGTATCCTTCAGTATATTAAGCATTGCATATTATAAGACAGAAAGTATTCAAGGAGGCATCTAACCTCCTTTTGGAGAAAGAAGAGGAAAAATGAAATGTGCCTCTATAAAAACTGCAAGGTTGTTACAACATCAATATTGATGAAGACGATGATCCAAGAAAGATGAAAATCACAGAAACAGAAGGCCAAAGAGATGTGGAAGGACCAGGAGTTGAGTTGCCATTCATTAGACAACCAATCAATATTAAGAAGGTCAATATTAGAACAAGACACACACTGAATCTTGCCAATGTTGGATATTTTTGGTATGTTGTCGATATTGACAAGATTACAAAATTACTGCATGAATATCAAGACTTGTTCCCAATGAAGTTCACTGATATGAAGGGAATTAAAGAGCCTATGGGAGAGATGAGTATCCCTTTGAAACCAAATGCAATACCATTCAAACAGAGACCCTACAGAATAAACCCTAAATATAAGGAGAAAGTGAAGATTGAGCTCGGCCGGATGCTATAAGAAAGAATTATAGAACCTATGGAGGAATCAGAATGGATTAGCCCTATGGTGGTGCAAGACAAGAAGATAGGAGAGATAAGGATATGCGTAGATATTAGGAAGATGAATGATGTCTGTTTGCATGATCCCTTCCATACGCCATTCACTAACGAAGTGTTAGATAATGTGGGAGGCCAGGAAGTATATTCTTTTACAGATAGATTTTCAGGATACCATCAGATCTGGATTGCCAAGGAAGATCACCACAATACCACATTTGCAACATAATGGGGATCCTACCAGTATACAATGATTCCATTTGGATTGAAGAATGCCCCAACCATATTTTCCAGTGTGGTGGTTGAAGCATTCAAGGAATTCCTGCATAAATTTCTAAAAGCATATTTTGATGATTAGACTGTTTTTAGCTTATTGAAAAACCATATTGAATGTCTAAGACTCATGTTGGATAAATGCAGGCAGTGTCAAATTTCCTTGAATCTGAAGAAGTGCATATTCTTCTCACCATTTGGAGTGCTCTTAGGTCATATTGTATGCAAGCAGGGATTTTTGGTAGATCCATCTAAAATTGCCATTATAGTTGATTTACCACCTCCTACTTCAGTCAAACAGCTGCGCACCATGTTGGGACACACAAGATACTACAGGAAGTTCATTAAAGGATATGCCTAGATTAAAGCACACATGGAGAATCTTTTGAAGAAATATTTTCAGTTCAGTTGGATAGAAGAATGCCAACAGATCTTCGACACACTGAAACCGAAAATGGTTACTACACCCATTCTAGTATTTCTAGATTGGAGCAAGGAGTTTCATGTGCATATCGATGCGTCTTCCATTGAATTGGGAGCTATGCTAGCACAACCTGGTAAAGGATATATTGACCATCCATTAGCCTTTGGTAGAAGAAATCTATCAACAACAGAGGTCAACTACACCACCACTGAGAGAGAGGGGTTAGCCATGGTCTATGCGCTGCAGAAATTTTTCCACTACTTGTTGGGAGGACACTTTAAAATATTTACTGATCACTCCGCGCTGAAATATCTAGTCAACAAGCCAGTGTTGTGGGGGGGGGGAGAATATGCAAATGGATTCTTCTCTTTCAGGAATATGACTTTGAGATCATAATAAAACTAGGAAGAATGAACAAAGGTCTTGACCACTTGTCGAGGTTGGAACATGGAGAAGAGCCCACTATTTTGGAGGATACACTGTCAGATGCACAGTTATTGGCCATTAGAAAGATTGATGAACACTTTGCAGAGATCGTCCATTTCCTATCAACAGGAATGGCCCCTAGCCAGTACGCAATTCCTCAGAAGAAACAACTAGTAGTATGCATTGCAGACTTTTCACTCATAGCTGGACAACTATATAAGATGGACCTAGTGATATATTGAGAAGGTGTTATGGAGGAAGAACGACCAATGATCCTCACAAAATCTCATTAAGGCATCATAGGAGGACATTACGCAGGGAAAGCAACTGTGCAGAAGGTTCTTAGAGTTGGCCTTTGGTGGCCTACCTTACACAAAGATGATAAAGACTATTACAGAGCTTGTGATGTATGCCAAAGTGTTGGGAAACCTTTCAGAAGAGATGAAATTCCACTAGCACCACAACTGACCCTACAAGCATTTGAGAAATGGCCATTGATTTTGTGGGACCTATAAACCCACCATAAAAATGCACAGGAGCAAGGTACATAATTACAACAACATAATACTTGAACAGATGGGCTGAAGCCAGAGCCGATAAGGACTGTAGTGAAAATAAAACTATGTGCTTCATATTTGATGACATCATAACTAGGTTTGGATGCCCAAAGATCCTTATGAGTGATCAAGGCACACATTTCCTAAATAAGACTATTGAAGCCTTGACTGAGGAATTTGCAGTGCATCATCAGAACAACACACCTTACCATCCACAAGAAAATGGGATAGTGGAAGCATTCAATAAGATCTTGGAGACAACGCTGGCGAAGATTTGAAGTGTGAACAAAGATGACTAGGATTTAAGAGTACCGACAGTACTTTGGGCCTATAGAACCACTTGTAAAAAAATTAACAATGCAGACCCCTTTCAAGTTGTTTTATGGTCTCAAAGTCGTTTTCCCAATGGAATACCTGGTTCCAAGCTTAAGAATTGTTTCCTTTACAGATATGGATGTCACTGGCATTGTTTAAGAGAGGCTCACACAGTTGGTTGAACTCGAAGAAGACAGATTTATTGCAGGATTCCATCAACAAGTACAGAAGGAAAGAGAGAAGGCCTATCATGAAAGACACATAAAAAAGAAGGCATTCAAGCAAGGTGATCTAGTGTTGGTATATGACAGTAAGTTCATCAAGCATCCTAGGAAGTTCAGAACGCATTAGCTTGGGCCATATGAGATCAACTATGTTACAGAAGTAGGAGTTGCACAGTTGAAGACTTTGAAAGGAGAATGGAAGGACAGATTAGTGAATGGGAGTCGGCTGGAGTTGTACTATGAAAATCATTTGCTTCGCATCTCTAAGTAAAATAATAAGGAAAAGGGTCTAGGTACCAGATTCATTTGAAACTAGGTACCAGACATAGAAAAGACAGTCTGCACAGGAGAAAGGAAGGAGGCATAGAGAGGAAAGAAAAGGTTTAACTGCGCAGTCTGAAGTCAAAGTAAAACAAAAAGATCCGACTTGAAGTGCCTCGGGATGAGTCATAGGTGAGTGTTGGGGGGCTGTTGGCCCTTGGGTATGGAAGTAAGCGAAGAACAAGGAAGAAAAGGAAAAATGTGAACTTCATGGAATACACAGTGACTGTTATTGGGTCGAAGTGAGAAAACGAGCAGAAAAGATGAAGCGAAGTCCGAGAAAGCAATTCGTTAGACAAGGAGATTGAGGATGATAGGTAATAAATAAAGAAGGATCGTGAACAACTCATAAAGTGGAAAAATACACCGTTAGATGCTTTGGAGCATCGCACGAGAAGGAAGGAAAGACAGGATGGCAAAGCCCTGAAAACACGGGTCAAGTTGACCGAGGGTTTTAGACACCTAGGGTTTTGGTATCTAGGGTTTTGACACCTAGGTTTCGACCTAAATATGTCAGTGAGCTATTGTAATGTATAAATAAAGGTCAAGAGGACCTGGGTTGGGTTGTTTTTTCTATTGTTGTTGATGTTAGGATCATTGTTGTTGTTTTGTCATGGAGTGAAAAAGAGGTGATGAGTAGGAAATCCTTCTGTATTGTAAGATCTTTAGCTGGGTGTGAAGGTCAAGTCCTACAACTGGGTGTGCAGGGAGGGGAGAGAAAGAGAGGAGAAGAAAGAAGATCTTATAGTTAAGAGCACAGACAAGAACTGCATGCTTTGTCTTAATATAATATCAAGCATAGTTCTATGGACATGTCTCTAGAGAGAGGGTGAACCATGTATATCTTGTGTTGTATGTGTGATTGGTGTTCTATTCTTTATTGTTTCTTTACTTCTATTGCATTACTGTGTTAGATCTTATAGATATATATTGCGTAGTATATCCTAGGAAGATAAAGAGTACTAGATCGTTGTATGTCGATCACTTTGAACCCACTTTACATTCCTTCTGGTTGTAGACATCTCTGTCCTACAACCCCCACATAGATGCTTTGGGTGAGACAACATCTTCCTCGCAGGTGTTTTTGAAAGGGATAGTAGCTAGGTCTTGTTGGTTCTCTCTTGAGGATAAACCCTGGGTCTTCCCCTGTGCCAACAGGTGGTAGCGATAGTGGAACTGGGTTCAACATCGATAATTTGATTCCCTCCTTTAGGATTTGATTCAGAATCAGAATCAATGTTTGACTCAGAGGCCTTCAGTTCGACCATGAGTGATTTCTTGGAGCGACATTCTTTGGTGTTGTGCCAAGGGATTTTATGGTACTCACACCAATTTCCCATGTCCTTCTTTTTCTTCTCATTCCCCTTCTTGTGTTGTGGCTTGGACTGGTTGTCTCGAGGGAGGCCATCTCAACTTGGTCCCTTGCTATGTGGGTTGGAGCCGCTTTTTCCCTACTTCGAGTGTGAGGGGTTTTCATATCCAAACTCTCATCTTTTCTACTTAAATTTCTTCTTGATCTTGACAACATATCTACAAGCCATGCCTAGAAACTCCATTTCTATTTGAATGTATCTATGCAAACAACCGCGGTATTTGAGCACCAGATGGTGCTCATAGTCTTTGATACCCAATTTGGTGCACAGTGTATGGAAAATATTGGTGACATTTGGTACTGTCTAATCCCTTTCTTGATGTAGGGTGGTCCATCTGGTGTATTGTTCCTTGTAGCTTCCAAAAGGGTAGTATTTTTCTTTAATGGCATCTAAGAAGGAATCCCATGTAGGGGATACCAAAAACATTGCAGTTTCCTCTACGACACTTTTCTCAGAGTAAGTATCCCACCAGTCTTTAACATGAGGAACGACCTTTAAGAGTGAAAACATGATCTTTTCCCTATCGGAAAATTTGTGGACCGAAAAATACCCTTGGAGCATATTCAACCATTTATCTACAACATCCACATCTATCACTCCTTGAAATAATGGAATATCAAAATTTACATGTACCTTGAAGGGGGTTGGATGGCCGCTTGATGAAGATGCTTCTCATGTGGGTAGCCGTCGAAGGATCTGTGTGAAGTTGTCCATCATTGTGTTCCTTTGTCGCATGATGGATTCCTTGAGAAACATTTTAATAGGATCTTCTGCTCCATAATCTTTGTTTTCATCCCCTATGGGTTGTTGTCAGGCTCGGTGCGACCGATATTGCAATGGCTCAATTGGTTTGATTCCCAACTTCTTGTACCCAGATCTTGTCGGGGACATGCACAAAGAAAAAAAAATGAAGAGAAGACCGCTTTGATACCACTCATTTGTATTTAGGAGAAGAACGAACTGATTAATAGAATGAATACAATAAACACGGAGATATGAAGAATAACACAGATATCTAGTGAACATAATCTTCTATTGAATAATGAAATAGGATGAAACTGTAAAACTGCAGAACTGAAACACTTGTTCAAATGGTGCTATCTATCTTTGAGAAGAGATGTGGTTGTTACACACATCCGTCTGACCAGAATGTATTACCATGAGGCTCTAGAGGCATTTTTTATATTACTCATGAATGCCAAAATCCTAGACATCCAAAAATCTAACCCTAGGAGGTGAAACGTCAAAAGTGATGTGGGCCCCTATGGGTAAGTTGGTAGCTCAACTTCTCGGGGTCGTAACTTTTTCATACGACTTCCGTTTTAGGCGTGTGATATCCTGTTGGAAAGGTATTTCAGAGAGCTACAAATTCCACCATCAAAATTTGACTCTATCTATAGTTTGACTGTGGCGAGCCAAAAAAACCATTGTTTAGGCCTCCAAAATGGCCTTGGAAGTACAACAATATGTGCTGACATGAAAACATACAAAATAAACTAGTTGGATTGGGTGAGAGGCCACCAATATCCACCTGGAATATGTGTAGGGATTCAGACAGCCCCATAAGTGTAGAACCCACAATTACAAAGAAGTTCAAAAGAATGTGATGAACTAAAAGAGGGAAAGAGGAGCTAGTTGGAATAGGTGGGTGGCCACCAGTAGCCAACTGGATCCTTGCATATCAAGGAATTCCTTGACAAAAGAGAGCATCATCTCTTCCATTGCACTATCTAGGAGGTCTTGATAGTGTGAAAGTATACAACAACTAAGGATGCCACATGTGAACCAATATATCCTTCAACATTTCCCTCATCTCCAACCCTGAGGAAAATGCTACTTTCTAAGGGGGGGGGGAGTCATGTTAAGGTCATACACTAACCCCCTTATGTAGATAGATAGGTTTCTATGTATGGAGGCCATCTCTAGTAAATAAGGCCCATGTAGTAGTGTGAAATAAATAATTGTAAGAAGGCTTACTAGAAGGTTTTTCTTACTAGAAAGTTCCTTCTTTAGAAATTTCATATGAGGTAGATAGAACTATATAAAGAAGTAGAGGTAGTATAGTGAGATGTCTTGTGAAGTATATTGTAATTAGAGTTTTTCTCATGTGGAGGTTTTCCTCTCGAAGAGGCGAGTGAACATTTATCTCATCAATAAAGGTATAATTATTTATGCTATTCTAGTTCTTCTATTGCATATTGTTGTTTTAATCTGTAATTTTTGCATAAATCTGAGTATATTCTATAATGTCTTCTATGAATCTTTCGATTTTCTAATAAATAACACCATAGAGGAAGGAGTATGTTTTGACAAATTTTATGTTGCAGTCATTATTTGATGAGGTATGGATTCTTCATGTAGGATTATCTTCTATTACTTACGGCCACATTTTCAGAGAGAGGAACTTGTTGGAAGAAGCATTATCAAAGGAGGGTCTAGGTTTAGCACATGGAGAATGGGTGGTCTTGGTGAATTAGGATGACCTCCATTCTAAATTTTCTCATGCCACTTTTCTTTTAAGGTTTCTGAATGTTTATAATTGGAGTAATTGTTAGAATTATTTTTTTGGTGATATATATAAATAGAATTTTAAAAATCAATTTTGGAGGACATGTGGTCAATAATTAAGACTGCTTGAGAAAATCTACTAATACACTTTTTAGTGCATTTTGTATCTAATACACTTTTTTTAATAAAAATATGGAATTATTTGCTAATATCTTCAGGTCTAATATTAGAAGGACATATTTCATGTGAATACCTAGGAAGGTTTAATTAGTGCATTTTGTATCTACCCCATAGATGGTTTTCTATGACCATCTTATAGGAACACATTAACCTAGGAAGGGAAACATGTCATTTGGAAGTTGAGAGAATAAAATTTTAATGTAAGAGAAATAACAACAATGATATGTTATATGGACTTTAATTTTTATGAATAAATTTAATTTATTAATTAAATCTATGTATTAATGAATTTTTTTCTTATGTATGAATCTGAAGTAATCATTTTTTTTTTAAGTAAGAGGTATTGTATATTAAAAACCTTCCAAAACCGAAGTGGAATTCCAAAATACAGAGATAGTCATACTGTATTTACTGGACTGCCCCAACAAAGGGGAAACCAGTCCAACCAGCATAAGAGTCAAGCATAAGTAGTGTGATAAACTAAGAAAAATAGTCTTAGGCAGACTGGTTCCTAGTTAAAACTGAAGGAAACTAACAAGACTGCAAATAAAACTAAAGGCCTAGACATTTGGCAGATAACCTGGCCAGGTGGCGTGGAGGTCCCCCGTCCAAGGTTCCTCCTCAACATACATCACTTGGTCTGCCCATTGCACCTCAGCTTTCACATTGCTCGCGGATCTATCGACATCTGTCGTTGTGTCCTGCAACGGTCGCCTTGCCGAGTCCACCTCCATGGTCATGGTCTCGCACCCGACCTGCTCCAACCCATTCTCTGCTGAGCGTTGTCCCTTGGCATTGCCATCAACGGTTGTTGCACGGGGTTCCTCCACTGAAGTCGCTCCTACCGGGTCTGAGGGGAAAGCCTCGTGCATGGAGGAGAGAAGTTTAAGAAGGGTCGTCACCTTTTCATCTGTGGCCCGCAGGAGAAATTGGAGGTACTCCACCCCCTGGCGGAGTTCAAAGACCAATCCGTAAAGGATGGCTAGGCTTTCTCTGAGTTGCGCACCATTGAAGGAATCAGAGTTCCTAGGCTTACGAGGAGGAGGAGGTGCGCCTCCTGAGTTCCTTAGAGAGTCAACCAGTAGGAGATATGGAGACGCGATATGGAGACACGAGGAGGAGGCCGGCATCCGGGGGATGATTGCCAAACAATTCATCTGTGAAACTGGCAGAGCAGGGGAGGGAGAAATGGTGGGCTCGGGCTGGAGGGGAGGGGAGGAGCAGATGGAGGGTGAGTCAGGAGGCGAGACCAAAGGCTGACGAGGTTTCCATGGAGAGCCTCGCTGTGGCCTCCCCCTTGGGTGCGACATAAGGTGGTTCTGGTAGTTATCCGAAGAAACTAGGTGCACCAGGCAAAAGTAGAAGGCGTGGAGGCGAGTAGGGGATACATAGAGAAATAAAATGCGAACAGGATCAGGCCATGGCCACAAAGGGAGGAGCCCTTCGACACGCGAACAGGGACGAGGGACTCACATCAAAAGCCAAGCCATGTGGGGACACGCATAAGGAGATGAGGACTGCATAAATGCGCTTTCACGTCGTAGTAGGAGAAATTTAATGCCGAAGGAGGGTGACGGGAGGTGGCACGAGCCCGTCACATTGCTCCATGCCCCGGTGGTTGGTGCCTGCCTCCTTTGTATGCCAAGTGTGCCGCACTAGCACCCCATCCGGGGAAATCTGAAGTAATCATTATTGGAAATTAGTTAATTAATTTATTTAGAGAGTAAAATAAAAATAACTTATTTAATGTAAAATAACCTTTAATAACATTATGAATAGAATTTAAATCTTATTTTTAAGGTATTTAGTAATGAATTTAATTTAGTAATGTAATTCTTTTTCTTTTTCTTTTTTCTTAAAGTATTTTAAAAGAAACTATGAACATTTGTATGTAAAATTGAAATTAAACACAGTTCCAAAAATAAAATTGAGGTTGAACAAACAATGACATAAACATTTGTATGTAAAATTGAAATTGAACACATTTCCAAAATTAAAATTGAAGTTGAACAAACAAGGACATAGATAGGACAAAATTCACTATATTTTATTTTTGAAGAAATACATTTTTAAAATGAGTTTTTCTAGTATTAAAATTTTATTTAATTATAAGAAACGTGTGTATTGTTTGATTTATAAGAGTCACGCCTCACAAGAATTATCCCAAGAGATCTAAACTCAACGTTCTTCACTCTTATCCCCAAAGATAGTAAACCCGACACTTTTAATGACTTCAGGCCCATAGCTTTGTGAAACTTCGCCTACAAAGTAATTTCCAAGGTTATTGCTTCCCGAATCAAAGAAACACTAGCCAACTGTATCTCCACTGAAAATTTTGGCTTCCTAAAATATAGGCTTATCTTTGACGCAGTGGGCGTCACTCAAGAATGCATCCACTTTGCAAAGTTGAGAAAGTTGAATTCGGTCATCTTAAAACTCGATTTAAGAAGAGCTTATGACAATGTCAGCTGGAAATTCCTCCATTTATTATTTGACCAGATTGGACTTGATTGGAATGTCACCAAATGGATCATGGGTTGCATTACCTCAGTCAATATGACAGTTTTAGTGAATGGAACCCCAAAATTTTTTGGCCAGTCACAAATGACTTGGATCTTAGCTGGATCAATATGTACCCTATGCTCATTAACAATGTAGCCCAAGTATTAGACCCTGTTCATGCCAAAAGAGATTTTTTCCAAGTTTTCATATAGCTTGTGTTGCCTCAGAGTGCTCAAAACCTGATGAATATGCTGCATGTGCTCCTCCCATGTTCTATTGAAGATGACGATGTCATTCAAATATACCACCACAAAGGAGTTGGTGAAGGGTCTCAATACATCATCCATCAACCTCATGAAAGTGGCTGGTGCATTTGTTAAGCCAAAGGGCATGACTAACCATTCGAAGAGACCTTCTTTAGATTTGAAGGTTGTCTTCTATACATCAGTTGGTTCGATGGGAACTTGGTGGTAGATAGACTTTAGGTCAATCTTGCTGAATAACTTTTCCCCCTTGATTTGGTCAAGAAGGCCATCAATCCTAGGAATGGGGTATCGGTTCCTGCCTGTGATTTTGTTTAAGGCTCTCTAATCAATGCATATTTTCCACGTCAAGTTCTTCTTCTGCACTAGTACAATCGAGCTTACACAAGGGGAGGAGATGGGTCTAATGTGCCCATTTTGAAGAAGCTCTTGGATCTAACACCTGATTTCATCATTTTCCATCAGCAAGCGACGATAGAATGGTCCATTAGGTAGAGGTGCGTTAGGGGTTAGATCAATTGGATGCTTGACTTGGCAGTGTGTCGGTACCTCTGTAGGTGAGGAGAAGTTGTGTCTATATTCTTCCATGATCCCATCCACTTGCTTCTGCTGCAAAGAGAGGCTCTGTGTAGAGGCCACGGATGTGGAAATGACCTTTTTATCATTGTGAGAACTGATCACAAAGAAAAAAAACTTCCCAGTCTTTGAGATGACCTTACTGCATTTCTTAGCAGAGATTAAAGAAACAATAGTAGGCAGTGCTACCTCTGGTATTATGTATAATTTTCTACCCAAAGTAATAATAACACTACGAGGTATAGATTCATACACAACATGACACTTCCACAAATATGGTTGTCCTAAAAGAACATCACAAACTTCAAGGGGATAAATATCACACAGTACCTCATTTTTGAAAGGCTTGATGTCGTAGGGTGAACACCACTGTTGGCTGACATAGATATATCTTACTTGGTGAAGCTAGCCAATGGTGTAGGATTGTGGGTGCAGTTTCATTGGCAGGTCCAGCCACTTGTCGACCTCTGTTGAAATCAAGTTCTTCTGACTACCACTATCGACAATGAAATGAAGTAGAGTCCCCTTTACCCACATCTCCGAGTGAAAGAGGTGTTCCCCTTCCTCTGGTTCTTCTGGTTTTCTTCGCCAGATTTTGGTGGTAGTGACAGTGGAACTGGGTTCAACATCAATAATCCACTTCCCTCCTTCAGGATTTGATTAAGAAGCCTTCAGTTCGACCATGAGTGACTTCTTGGAGCGACATTCTTTGGTGTTGTGTCAAGGGATTTTATGGTACTCACACCATTTTCCCATGTCCTTCTTCGTCTTATCATTTCCCTTCTTGTGTTGCGGCTTGGACTGGTTGTCCTGAGGGAAGCCATATCGACTTGGTCCCTTTTTATGTGGGCTGGGGCCACTTTTTCCCTGCTTTGAGTGTGATGGGTTTGCATATCCAAACTATCATCTTTTCTACTTAAATTTCTGCTTGATATTGACAACGCATCTATAAGCCATGCCCAATGAGTCGATGCCCATAAAATCCATTTCTATTTGAATGTATCTATGCAAACAACCACAGTATTTTCACACTAGATGACGCTCATAGTCTTTGATACCCAATTTGGTGCACAAGGTATGAAAAATATTGGTGAAATCTGGTACTATCTGATCCCTTTGTTGACGTAGGGTGGTCCATCTGGTGTACCGGTCCTCATAGCTTCCAACAAAGTAGTATTTTTCTTTAATGGAATCTTAGAAGGAATCCCATGTAGGGGCTACCACAAACATTGCACATTCCTCTACAATGCTTTTCTTAGAGTAAGTATCCCACTAGTCTTTAACATGAGGAACGACCTTAAGGAATGAAAACGTGATCTTTTCCCTATCGAAAACTTTGTGGACCGAAAAATACCCTTCGAGCAGACTTAACCATTTATCTACAACATCCTCATATATCACTCCTTCAAATAACAAAATAACAAAATTTACATGTACCTTGAAGGGGGTCACATGGCCGCTTGATGAATATGCTTCTCCCATGGGTAGCCATCGAAGGATCTACGTGAAGTTGTCCATCATTTTGTTCCTTTGTTGTGCGAGGGCTTCCTTGAGCAACATTTGAATAGGATCTCCTACTCCATCATCTTTATTTTCGTCCCCTATGGGTTTTTGTCAGGCTCAGTGCGACTGATATTGCAATGGCTCGATTAGTTTGATTCCCAACTTCTTGTACGCAGATCTTGTCAGGGACATGCACGAAGAAAAAAAAATGAAGAGAAGACCGCTCTGATACCACTTATCCATATTTAGGAGAAGAACGAACTGATTAATAGACTGAATACAATAAACACAGAGATATGATGAATAACACAGATATCCAATGAACAATATCTTCTATTGAATAATGAAATAGGATGAAACTGTAAAACTGCAGAATTGAAACACTTGCTCAAATGGTGGTAGCTATCTCTGAGAAGAGATGTGGTTGTTATGCACATCCTTTTGAGTAGAATAAATTACCATGAGGCTCTAGAGGCATTTTTTATATTACTCATGAATGCCAAAACCCTAGACATCCAAAAACCTAACCTTATGAGGTGAAACGTCAAAAGTCATGTGGGCCCCTATGGGTAAGTTGGTAGCTCAACTTCCCGAGGTTGTAAGATTTGCATACAACCTTTGTTTTAGGTGTGAAATATCCCATTGGAAATGTATTTCAAGGAGCTACACATTCCACCATCAAAATTTGACTCTATCTACAGTTTGACTATGGCGAGCCAAAAAAAAACATTGTTTAGGCCTCCAAAACAGACCTGAAGTAAAACAATATGTGCTGACATGAAAACATACAAAATAAGCCAGTTGGATTAGGTGAGAGGCCACTAATATCCACCTGGAAGATGTGTAGGGATTCAGATAGCCCCAAAAGTGTAGAACCCACAATTACAAAAAGTACAAAAGAACGTGATGAACTAAAAGTGGCCAAGAGGAGCTAGTCGGAATAGTTGGGTGGCCACCAGTAGCCAACTGGATCGTTGCATCTCAAGGAATTACTTGACAAAAGAGAGCATCATCTCTTCCACTGCACTATCTAGGAGGTCCTGATAGTGTGGAAGTATACAACAACTAAGGATGCCACATGTGAACCAATATATCCTTCAACATTTCCCTCATCTCCAGCCTTGAGGACAATGCTACTTTCTAAGGGGGAGTTCATGTTAAGGTCATACACTAACCCCGTTATGTAGATAGATAGGTTTCTATGTATGGAGGCCATCTCTAGTAAATAAGGCCCATGTAGTAGTGTGAAAGAAATAATTGTAAGAAGACTTACTAGAAGGTTTTTCTTACTAGAAAGTTCCTTCTTTAGAAATTTCATATGAGGTAGATAGAACTATATAAAGAAGTAGAGGTGGTATAGTGAGATGTCTTGTGAAGTATATTGTAATTAGAGATTTTCTCATCGGGAGGTTTCCCCCTCGAAGAGGCGAGTGAACATTTTTCTCATCAATAAAGGTATAATTATTTATGCTATTCTAGTTCTTCTATTGCATATTGTTGTCTTAATCTGTCATTTTTGCATAAATCTGGGTATATTCTATAATCTCTTCGATGAATCTTTCAATTTTCTAATAAAGAACACCATAGAGGAAGGAGTAGTTTTTGAGAAATTTTATGTTGCATTCATTATTTGATGAGGTATGGATTCTTCATGTAGGATTATCTTATCTTACTTACGATCACATTTTCAAAGAGAAGAACTTGTTGGAAGATGCATTATCAAAGGAGGGTCTAGGTTTAGCACATGGAGAATGGGTGGTCTTGGAAGATTAGGATGACCTCCATTCTAAATTTTCTCACACCACTTTTCTTTTATTGTTTCCAAATGTTTATAATTGGAGCAACTGTTAGAATTCTCTTTTTAGTGATATATATAAATAGAATTTTAAAAAACAATTTTGGAGGACATGTGGTCAATAATTAAGACTACTTGAGAAAATCTACTAATACACTTTTTAGTGCATTTTGTATTTAGTACATTTTTTTTTATTAAAAATATGGAACTATTTGTTAATATCTTTAGGTCTAATATTAGAAGGACATATTTCATGTCAATGCCTAGAAAGGTTTAATTAGTGCATTTTGTATCTACCCCATAGATGGTTTTCTATTACCTTCTTATAGTAACACATTAACCTAGGAGGGGAAACATGGCATTTGGATGTTGAGAGAATAAAATTTTAAAGTAAGAGAAATAACAATAATTATATGTTATATGGATTTTAATTTTTATGAATAAATTTAATTTATTAGTTAAATATATGTTATATGGATTTTAATTTTTATGAATAAATTTAATTTATTAGTTAAATCTATGTATTAATGAATTTTGTGTTTATGTATAAATATGAAGTAATCATTATTGAAAATTAGTTAATTAATTTATTTGAAAATTAGTTAATTAATTTATTTAGAGAATAAAATAAAATAACTTATTTAATGTAAAATAGCTTTTAATAACATTATGAATAGACTTTAAATCTCATTTTTAAAGTATTTAGTAATGCATTTAATTTAGTAATTTAATTTTTTTTTTCTTTTATTTTAGATTTGAAGAATAAGAATAGATTTTTAAAATGAGTTTTTCTATTAAAATTTTATTTAATTATAAGAAATGTGTATATCTGATTTATATTTATATATATTATTTTAGATTTGAAGAATAAGAATAGATTTTTAAAATGAGTTTTTCTTTTAAAATTTTATTTAATTATAAGAAATGTGTATATTTGATTTATATTTATCTATATATCTATATAATAATTATAATTAAAAAAATATGTATATTGGTTGATTTATAATTTTTAATTATAGAAAATATAATTAAAAAAATATGTGTATTGGTTGATTTATAATTTTTAATTATAGAAAATAAGTATATTGTTAATTTATTTTTAGATAATAATAAAATGAAATATTTTTTATGATTAATTTTTTATTTTTAATTAAAAATATTTAAAATAAAAAAATTATATTTAATATAAAAAAAATAAAAAATATAATAATAAAATGATTTTTTTTTGTGATTTAATGATTAATTTTTAATATATTTAATTGAAAAATAAAAAAATTTAGCGGGAAAAAAAAAATCATTAATTTAAAAATGGAAATTATTATGGTAGAGAGCCAATTCTTCCATCCACTATTTTGTTTTCACATTGAGTGTACGCCACAGAACTCCATCATAAAAATGGAGCATATGTCACCGTCATAAAAATGGAGCGTACGTCATAGAACTCCGTCACCGTCATAAAAATGTAGCGTACATCACATAACTCCGTCACTATAAACGATGTATTTTTCTTTTGAGTTAACAAATGGAGCGTCACAAAACTCCGTCACCGTCATAAAAATTAAAATAATTCACCATTCAAATACTTCGCTCATAAAAATTCAAATAATCCACCATCCAAAGTGAAAATCCAATGAAAGTGTTCTTCACGGTGAAAATCGAATTTCGGGGTGAGAAAAATCTGAAGTGCTTTTTCTCAAATTAAATAGAAAAAGAAGTCTCTGCATATAATAATTTTCCATCTGAAGTGTTAATTTTGTTTCAGTGATAGTGCAACATGAACATGGAGGAGATTTTTAGGCAAAGGAAGGCCATATGTCTCAGATGCAAGTCTTGGGAATATTTCAAGTTTAGATGTATGAACAACAAGGGTCGCGCTAAGAAGATGCAGCCAAGATATCGATGTGACAGTTGTAGAAAATGCTGCACTCTGGGTGGAAAGTTGTATAACACTTCCTTAAACCAGCCTTCAAGAGCTAGTATATCACCTAAGAGGCCATGTCTCCCCAACATTTTTATTGCTTCTCCTCCTTGTAAGAGTTCATGTAATCAATGGACGCCAGCTTCTTCAAATAGTTATTGCAAGCCAATGACAAGTATAGGAGGAACCTGCAACACATTTCAGAAATCCCATGGGGAAATATGTTGCCAGATGAAGCCTGGGTTAAGGGTGCAGTCATATGGAACATATTCTCAAAATAATTTTTGTTGTGGTAATTTTGTGAATCCGTAAAACATTATTAAAGAAGATATATGTTCTGGAACGCTGGGAACCTACGCACAACTTCCTTATGACAGATCGTCACAGTGGGAAGAGATTCCTTACGATTGTCGTCCACCCGCTAAGCGCCTTCCTTTCACATTTTTGCAAACTTCTCAACAACATACGATGGCGGGAAACCATAGCTTGAATAATATTCCACTGTTTAATAATATTGGGCCCGTTGAACCGTTTGAGGTATTCCAGGACGTTGATTTGTTGTTGTTAGAGTCTCTTGCAGAAAAAACAACCAATGTAATGTCAGTCACTGGAGGAGAAGAGATACAAGATGAGGAGATTGAAAAGAGTGACACTAATTTGTATGGTGGAGAAGACATGGAGCTGCATTCAGAGTTGGATAATCTTTTCTCTGCAGGATCTTGCAATGTATAAGAAGAAAATGAATGGTTAAAGGACATTTTTCAAGGCCAAGAAGCTATGAGTGATGTAAATGGAGGTGGCAATAGAGTTTGCGGTTCAGAATTGGAAGATATTTTACAATTCGATTTTGATTTGAGGGAGATGCCAACTGTTTCTGTTTCAGGATGTGATGATTTTCAAGAAGATTGTAAAAGAACAGGTGATATAGGGAATCTCTGGATGCTTTAATAAGAGAATTCAATAAGTATCTAGTTTTTTTCTTTTCTACCCAGTTTAGCTCTGCAAATTCCATCCATCAACCGATTACAGATCAAAGGAAATACGTGCATAGGTAGGCCAAAGAAGAAGCAGAGAAAACAAAATATACAGGATGAATGCCGCTGGTTTATGTATTTAGATGCATTGTTTTGTTGAAATATGATAATGTATTCTTTCAATCCATGTAAGAATGAATTTGGGCTTTATTTATTCTTTCAATCCATGTAAGAATGAAGTTGGGCTTTCATAATAAAAGGTGCATGATTTTATTTTTTAAATATTAATTCTAAATCCATAAACAAATTTGTTCCTATATTGTTTTCCTCTTTGCATTGTTTTATGTCATCATTGTATGCATTACAAAGAATTCGAAAATGTTTGTATTCCAAATATCTGCGGAAAATCTCATCGAATTCAGGGGTAGTTGTTTTTGTGTTCGCAAGCGAGTTACGGGTAACATCGATGTATCATTGTTCTATATCTAAATATGGTTATAATCTAAATATATCTGTTTATGAGAACTCTAAATCTCCATACTTATTATGCAAAGAATTCGAAAATGGTTGTTGTCACACACCCACTATGACAACTAATTTTTTTTTTGTCTTTTCTTCGAGGGACAAAATCACTGAATTTCTACAGGGCCTAGCACAGACCATCCCTTCCCTTATCCTCCTCCAAGCGACCACAACCTGGCCTTTGTGCAAGCACCTTTTGCAAATCGCGAATAAGAGAGTCAAGGCTCTCGACTCCTCTTTCTCCAAACATCGATGCCCGAAATGCGATACAGGTATGGCTCCCTCCTCACTAACACCTACTACATATAACCATAGGCTAGGATAAACACTAGCACTACTCGCAACTCGTGACTTCACAAGTTGGAGTGTTGAGCCCTCGTGCTCCTCCTTTGCAAATCCCCAAAACGTGAAAGGTCAACAATGGGTTAACTCTTTCCCAGGCGACATGTGTCCACCACCTGTCAACCACGTGGTCCCCACCTAACGGATGTGCCACGTGTTCGCACGAGCCCTCGATGCTCGACACTTCGTGACTTCTGCAGTCGAAAAGAAATTCTTTCTACCTTTGAACCCTCGATACGCGATACGACGTGGAGGTTCTGATTCAATGGTTCTCCCATGGCTTGGATCAAACGGTCTAGATCCTTTCGCAATCTCGTGTATCGCGAGTCCTTAAAACCTTGCCCATTGACTCCTTCGAGTCATGAGTAAGAAAAATGTTGATCTTTCGCCACATGCCCTCCTTAATGGATAGCTACGATCAAATTGCAACTTCGCACATCGCTAGTTCAAATAATATGTTCTTTGACCTTCTTGCTCTACGAGTTAGTGAAATGCTGAGCTCTCGCCACGCATCCTCTACAATGGACAGCTTGATTTCCTCTTCGAAGAGTTCGGGATTTTGTGACTCGCACATTGTAAGGTTCTTCCTTTGAACCCTCGACTCCTGAAACGCCGAAATCTCCCTCTAGATGATCGACGGTCCAGACCACTCCTGGGTCAATGACCATGATCACGTCGTTATTTCGCGTATCATGAGGTGGTGTAGTATTTCCCTTTGACCACTCCCAATCGTGAGTCAGGGAAATGCTGCCCGACTGCCACGCGTCCCTCCTTTGGTTCTTCCATCAGTTGACACATGTCCAACTTGATATCTAATGGTCTAACTTCCCGTCGAGATTTCGTGTATCACGCATTTGAAGGGATCTCTACCTTTGTTTCCCCGAACATCGAAATCCTCCTTTGGGCACGAAGCGTTAAGGTTATCACTACTTCTATAGATCTGACGGTTGTCCATCCTCATCTTTGCATTCCTCCAATATCAATCGTTTTTCCTTTGGAGCCTTCGCTACTTCCAGTCCTTGAATAATTTCGGTCTCCAAAGGTTTCGAACCTTTGTCCCTTCCTCTGCAATCCATCTTGGTTTAAAGAACACTCTGCAAGTGTCATCCCTCCTGAGCTTCATCAGCTATCAAGGACTTAAGAGCCTTGCGCTCTTCTTTTGGGCTTAATAGGCTTCATCCTCCAAGGGACTCAAAACAATTAGGAAGGTTTACATGCGTACATGAAATTGTGTTTAGGGTCAACGAACACACAATTCGTGACTCAGGCTTATGCCACCACAGGACACAATTATTTATGAGTATAAAACATATCCTAACCATATGGTTTCTTACTGGCCTAATTATACAATCAAGAAGTGATAAAAGGAATACAGTATATCCATTAAGAAGTCACGCACAATTCCTGCAACATACACAGTATAGCCAATTCATACACAGTTACAGATAAATGACACAGGGCAGGAGATCACTTATCTATTACAGGTTTCTGCCAACCAACTAACTGTGGGTGTTCATCCTTCCACTCGACCATAGGCACAGAGGCATTCATTCGTAGCACTCTGGCCACCCCCATTCCAAGCCATGATATCACCAGGGAATTCTCACACTTCTCGAGGGTTCTTCCTCCATTTTCACTTCTATTTGGGTCATGTTCTCTATAACTCAGAGCTTTCTCTCTCTCGTTTATGGCCTCGACGAGGTTTCTCAGATGCTCCTTGGCATCAAGCTTGTGGCCTTCAGTTCGTGACTCATTGGAGAGCTCTGCGCATCTCCCTTGCGAGCTTACGCTCTTCTTTTTTTCGGTGTCTCCTTTCCCATGTGTATCCCTCTTACCTTGGAAGGTTTGTTGACCTATCCTATTCCTTCTATCAGAAGGAAGCTCAGATCTGGAGGTCCCTGTGGTACTTCGGGATGACAGCCCATGTTTCCATTTAGGTGGTTGATAATTCATCCACCAGTCCTTTCTTCATTAATTGATTTCTCTCCTTGGGATCTGAAGGAGGTTGACATCCTCATCAAGGGAAATTTGGGGTTATTTGTCATAATGAACCCTCTCTTATA
>SNQJ01S0013213.1:156359-171976 GCA_010110895.2 Picea sitchensis | reverse complement strand
ACAGTAGCTTCACTGATCACTCTCCTTTGGTTGACTGTGTGTTTCCTATGAGATCATAGGTTTCATGCTAGCAATTCTTCCCCCCTTTTTACCATCATAGAGCTTGCTTATATAGGTTAAGAGGAGCTTAACCTCTTGAGTTATCTTTAGAACAAGTTGAGGAACTTCCTCCTTGGATCAGGGATCCCCTGATGGAACCAAGAATTTGAATGCAACTACCTTCTAAACTTGAAAGATCCTCCCCTTATTCTCCTCAACGGGCCAACTACTGCCTCAGATTAGGCAGCGTTCCCTCAAAAGGGGCATCAGAGAGCTACAATGCTCCCTAGGAAGCTTGAGGGAAGCGCCAGCGCTCCAAAAGTGGATAGCGCTCCTTCATAGGGGCAGACAAGCGTTATAACGCTCCCTGAGGCCTTATAGAGGAGCGCCAGCATTCCTAAGGCTGATGTAGGGGAGCGCTCACCCTCAAAACCTTTGTTTAAGAGCTCTTCTCAGGTGATAAGAGTTCCTTGACTTTAGTTAACCAGTTCCCCTTCTCCAAATCAAGTGTATGAGATGTTTTAAGTGCCTCCTTAGTGTCGTCGTTATGGCAGTATGCTTGAACAACGTTTGTGACACTTGTGAACAACTTGCGACACTTGCGAAAGTTGTAAGGAAGATGCGACACCTACGACAATTGAGAGGAACATGCGACACTTATCCAGTTGAGTAATTTTGACGTGTAACAACTGTCACTCAAGGACTGGACATGGAACTTTTTTATGGTCAATAAAGAAAAGATATATGTAAACAGTTTATATTATGCTTAATACAAATGGGAAATTTTCATTTGAAAAAAAAAAAAGATAAGCTTCATTTGTTTATTTAAATTGTGGAATTAGAGATATCCACAAAAAGACAAAAAAAAAAGGGTATTAAATAATATTTCAAAATACAAGGATAAAGTGATATTTCAAAAGTTAAAGTGAATAGAAAGAAAAGAAATAAAGGGTTACTAAGTGAATAAAAAGTGACTTTGAAAGTACATAAAAGGAGTATCGTATCAAGGAATATTAGAGAAAGATATCTATCAAGTCAAGGAGCTTAAGTCTTATAATTATTAAAAGGATATTTTTAAGATTAAGTGATAAAAAATAATAATAATAATAATCAAGTTAAATTCAATTTATAAAAAGGACAATTCCAAAATGGAAGGAGGAAGATTCCCTCATACTTATAAATAATATGTGGATCCCTTATTAAAAGTTAATGAGATTATTCAAGGAAGGAATATCGACATCGTTATTTGCCCGATCGCTAGGAAAAATCACATTAATGTTGACTTGGAAAACCAATTAATAGTTTTAGAACCAAATATAATTGAAAGTGACACATGTTTTTCCGACGAGAAATACAAAATTAATAACCTACAACTATCTATTGGTGATTAAAAATTCGTAGGTAAATTCAATGTGGTATCAATGTATCAAGACAATGTTGATATAATTCTAGGGTCAACTTGGGTAGATATATTGGGTACTTTTGTTTTCAACACAAGGAGAAAGTTTTTGACATTTTCTTATAAGAAGAAGAAAATCACATTACAAGACATTACAATGAAGTCAATTTCAGAATCTCCATCATCAGAAGACCTGAAGGACATATCAGAAATGATATTTCAAGATAACCAGAAGTCAATACAAAAGTTGCAAGATCAACATAAAGAATGTGACAAGATCATCATTGAAAAAGACGAAGAGATTTCCCGCCTAAAAAATCATAATCAGAAACTACTTGTAAAAATCATGAAGTCCAAGGAGAAGAAGTAGTGTTTTCAAAAGTTGGAACAAGAGAATCAAGGTCTTAAAGAGAATTTAACCAAAAAAGAGGAAGAAAGTTCATGCCTAAGAAACCTTAATCAGAAGTTACTAGAACAAATTAAAAGCTTAAAGGACAAAAGAAGGGAGAATCTAGAATTAAAAAAATAAAGATGACAAGTCAAAAGATAAAGAAGAACTTTTACAATTAAAACGACATAATTAGGATTTACTAACACAAATTAAAAGGCTTAAGCATGATAAGAAGTCTTTACAAGTCGATAAAGAGACAATGACTGAACCTATGGAACTAAAGAAGTCTTTAGATGTAAAAGTCCCAATTCTGGATAAAGGAATTAATACAGAGCCAGTCAACCTTACAACTCAAAAGGATGTGAATCAAACTAATGTAAAGAGGTCTTCAAATGTCGAAGAAGAAACAATCCAAGGGTATGAAGAAAACTCAATTACAAAAGTTAATCAAGAAAAAATTACAAGTATACGAAGTAAAGATCAAGTTGCGAGGATGCCTTATCGACATCCTAATCACAAAAGTCGATACTTCAACCAATCAATGTATCAACAGAAACAAATAACCGCTATGTCGAAGAATATTACTTCCACTACAAGTGCAGGTCAAAATAGAAACTATTAGGGGAGTAGAAATGTATCAAGTTCTTTCCAAGAACCCTATAAAAAGCCAAATCCGCAGAAGATCGAATTAGGATGGACAGACTTGTTTACAATTCGACAATTCTGCTCAACGCTTAGAAGATCCTATCGTCTTAGGTCCTCAATGCTCACTAACTCAAGAATAAAGAATCATGAGACACTAATTATAAGCTAGACCGAGAGATAAGTCTTCCATAAAGTATGCTTTGAAGACAAAACATTTTTAAGGGGAAGGCAATGTTATGAACATAAATATACATATAAAATAGATATTCATAACATAATAATTAATTAATAAATAATAACTATTAATAATGAAATGATATGTCTCAAATGACATGACTATTAGTTAAGGGCATCCATGTGTGGGTATATAAATGAGCCCTCATTCTCAATTATAATCATCTTATCTATTCATATTTAATACATTATTCTTACATGGATTATTATGTTATATTCCAATTATTTTAGATAATTCTTGTGTGAGCGAACTTTGTTCATCTCATTTTGTACAACACCCTTGATTGAGATAGCATGGAAGACCCATCCAAGGATATGGAAACCTTTCAGAGACTACGCTTCACTAGCGACGACATTCTCCATTTATTGAAGAAAGAGAACATGATTGGGAATGGAGAACTAGAAAGTTGTATACTTCAGCACTAGTTGATGGAGAAGTTATTGGAGTAGAGTAGATATGGAAAACTAAATAGACAACCAAGATCAACTACAAGAAATAGACACTTAGAAACCCTAAATTCGAGATGGAGGTTGAAACCTGGTGGCTCAGACTTGTGGCTGCTTTGACTCTCATAATCTCAAATACGTTGTCTCCATGCCAAGCAATTCCTTTGATCCGTGTTCAACAGATCGCTCAGTGCCAAACAAAACGTGTAAATCTACCAAAAACATGATCCTACAAGTCACATAAATATTAAATATTAAAAGCAACCCGTGCTTAATTAAAAATAAACTATAAGTAACTTTAGTATTTAAAAAGATAAATACATGAATTAATTTTATGCAAAGTGTATGTAAAATATTAAATTATAACTAACTTTAATGTTTTCCTCCATGAACATTAATTTATGACACATATGAGAAAAAGTAATTAACTACCTATAATTACTTATAACCAAATATTGTTAACTAATAACTTTAACATTATATCAAGTGCATTCATCGAAAACAAAGCATGCCTATAATTACTTCTAACTCAATAATGTTAACTAATAACTTTGATGTATCCCACCAAACATTATGTTAAGTGCATTCGTTGACTTTGCATAGAAAATAAAACATTATGTCTTAGTGTATTCATTGATTTTGCATCGAAGCTACGTAAATGTTGTAAATAATAATTTATAACATTTAGTGGGGGTTGAATTTGAGATTTTAATTGGGAAGCATTTAATTAGTCGATTGTTTTGCCCCTGCCCCTGCCCCTTGCTTTTGATTAGAAAATTTGAATGGATAAGAAATAGTGCATTATTCATAAAAGTAGAGATTCAAATTCACATTTACTAAAAAAAAAATCAGTCACTAGAGCAAGTCGCCCTGTACCAATAAGTTGACTTGAAAGATTATCGAAAAATTGAAGACGAATCGACTAAAGTGTCAACATTACAAAAAATGTTAATAATAATGAGGAAAACTATTAATACCTCTATTTAATATTCATTTTAATTCAGATATTAATGACTATTTGAAAGATGAAAGCACGTCCCAAAAAATATATAAAAGAAAAAAAAAATAGAAAATATTATATGTATGTATGTATGGGAAAGCACCAAACTTAATTAGATGAGAAACATTGAAGTAACTCAAGAAGAAGGAAGTTTTATGGCCCAAACTTGTTGTTATGTAGAAGCATTTTTAATCTTCAAAACCATAAAGAAATGTATAACAAGGGTGAGACCATGGGAGTTATTGGGTTTATAATGCCTCACAAGTCTATCATGAAGTTTGGAAGTTAATCGTGGGGCCTTTTCCTAGTAGTGTTAGAGGGATGGAAGTAAGGGGTAATTAACTTGGCTCATGTTGGTATGGGGAATTGACCTCTAGTAATACGTTGATGAAAGTCGAACATCTTTCAATTAGGAATAGGGCTAATAATCTCTTGTCCTCAAAAGTCATGAGTGTCTCGAGATAACCAAGTGAATCTTTGAAGAGATAAAAGAATCATTCTATGATCTCATAGTAGGGAGAGCATTTGAATACAAAGTGTTGCTTAGTCTCAGGGTCTAAGAGAAGATCTGGCAAATACGATGTTCGAAAAATATATGGTAATTTGTCTCAATGCAAAGCTAGTGGGAGAAAACTCTAACCTAGCAAGAGGGACCCTCGGGCTGCAATGTAACAAGGGTTTGGTGTATTACCCTAGGGGCTGGATGAACCCATCACTAAAATGGAGATATAAGTATAAGTAGTGCTAAGGTTTGGAAGAAAGAAACTATTTAGACTTAGACCGTGTGGATTGAAGATAGTCTCTGTAAATCTAAGCACAAAATTATAGGCATGTTTATCTTTCCCTTGAAGAGATCATGAACATCCATTGAAAAACTATGTGGAGGTGGTTTGCCAATATCAAGGCCAATGAGGTGAAGCAATGAAGATGCTCTTTCATCCCAACATGAATCAATCTCATATTCTACTTGCTCCATAGACGACATGAGAGCAAGCTATAGATATCTATGAAGACCACTCTACGAGTTCCCCATATGTTCGAGCCTTTGTTTCATCATTACCACATGAAAGATCACTAAAGTAATGAGTGGGGTAATGACAAATTATGCAAGAATGATAGTATGAGAGTCGATCTCTTGGCATGAGGATGTTTGGATAACGTCATTACAAACACTCTCTTTATCATGTTTCGATCAACTCCTCGAAGGTATGGTCCACAAACCTCACATCCATACAAGAATGTAGGTAAGACAAATGAGTGTAAGAGTTGGGCATTTATTTAAATGTCTTGAAACTGAAGCTAAAAACATTGTTTTTCAAGGGTGGTAAGAGTTGTGTATCCCTCTCTTAATCTAACCTCTACTCCTAAAGTCAAGCTAAATTGTGGACCAGATAAAAGGCTCCCCAAATATATATATGAAGAGATTACCTCAACTCTCTCACCTCGGTAAGTATCACATTGCATGCCTCCCTTTTAGGGATGTAAAAGACCATGGCTTTTGTTTTCCTCAAATTAACTTGAAGTTGGTGAATGTCACAAAATGAAACTAATATGTTAAGTTTTCTTGATATTATTGAACATTTTGCTAATTCCATATAAATGGCTTTGGCTAAACATTCTACCTTTTGGTTTTTTTGTCAAAATCAGACAATGTAAATATGGACAAAATCGTTATTTTTCGTTGTTTAAATTGCATTTCTGAATGCATAAATGGATTTAGTGTGCTGGAAAACCGTGAGACACTCCAATTATACAAACTTAACCACTCAAATCTGCAGATCCAACCATTCCTCACCTAATTTCGGGCAAAATCAAATGAAAAACATCACCAAAAATAAAATAAAATAAATAAAACATTTAGAATACAACTCATATAAATAAGTACTCGGTTCAAATCCCCTTACATTAAATATATTAAAGATATTAATTTTATTCAGTAAATTTACTAAAATATTATTCACAATCGAATGGAAGTTTGCCGTCATATCACGTGCATCCATTAAACATGGATCTTGAAAAAAAAAACATAAAACTGAAGTCCGGTTCGACTCCCGTGAAGAAGACAGAAGCACGCGACAACGACAGACTCGTCGTTATGACCGTCACGCCACACCACACCATTGTCGGGATCTGGTTGTACCGACGACGGTGTAAAAGTCGGATTGTTCGTCTTCAATTTGAACTTTGCCGGACGCTCGACACATCTTTTCGGTTCGTCAGATTACAGACACAGTGGGCTGTGCTGAGGTCCTACCCATACCCAACACAATTGGCAATGCTCAGTTCCTCCCCATACCCATCTCAAGGTACTTGAGGTTTCCTGGCACTGTCAGATCAAACTGTTCATCCTCAACTATTTGGGACAGAAGCAAATTCCTTCAGACACATAGTGTTAGATCGGTTAAACTTTACTGTAACAAGTTTTCTGGTAAAGAATTAAATTTCAACTTACTATCTGTTCAATCAAATCACAAGGTACAATGCACTGTTCAATCAAATCACAAGGTACAATGCACAGCTGATAGCGCAGAGAATCATGGCAAGTTTGTATGATTTAGGTCCTTTTTTTGTTTGAAAAGCGGGTCTGTTTGCTCGTGAGTTAGCCTATTTTGGGTGATAAATGTGGGAAACAGAAACAGAGGTCCTCATTATTGATGGCTGTCTGTACTCTTATGACACACCCCATGTTCCCCATTCTGATGGTTTGTTATTATGAAAAAAGTGGAAGCACCAGGTTACTCACTATCAAACTTTAAAAGTTTTTAAAGCTGATATGAAGGACAACAATAACAAGTCTGATCTGCTGTGCAGCATTTAATGTTGTAGCAGATGATATATACACTGTTGGATATATCTCTGCTTATATATTAAGATGATCCAACTGTGTATGTACCGGCCTTACGGCTCTAATAAAAACAGGAAACATGATAATAACTCTACATATGACATAAATAAAACTGCTAAGAGCTCCCATACCACTGAAAAATATTTCTCAGTTTGAAATTTGAGCTCCCCCTTTGAAAACTTTCTCAAATAGGAATCCCTCCTACAACAATAAGGATTTCTTAGGTAGCTAAATGACTTTTGAGTTCAATTCTCTATAAATATGAGTAAAATAAAGATCTTCAAAACTACTTTGTACTTTCAAAACTTGATTCATGATTGGAATTACCAATATATTTTCAATTTTACAATTATTATTAGCTAAATCAACTAGTATCTTGGAATCTTCAAATACCTACAAGACTTTTTTTTCCTTTGTTTGTTGTTGTTTTTAGAAGAAGCCACAATGCATAGAACTCAACTTATTATTTATTCCTTGCCCAACAACATATTTCAAAAAAATATAATGATTAGCTTCAAATAAAAGGATAAGTTCCTTGACATGTTCCATCGAAGAAGCCCCAAACTTTTCCATAATCAATACATGATTCTTTTAAAACTCTTCGAGGCTTTTCTTTTAGTTATTTCTAGCTCCCCTCACAAGATACTCTAACTTTGTGAGCAAGTTGTACTAAAAACATATTGAGACCTTCAAAAATTACATTATTTCAAATAACAATATACCCCATATTACAAAGCAAGACAAAGCTTTAAATGTTTTTTCAAATCCATGATAAAAGACATTCCTCCATAATCCTATGTTCTCATTTGTTCCTTCCATTTGATATTTGTAGGAGTGCATTGCACATAACTCTTAAAAAAGAATAGGTGAGAAACACGTGATTTCCATATTTCTCACTGCACTTGCAAAGAATACGTCTTCCTAGTCTAGGCTAACTCCTCTTTTGGGAATTGTCCATGTTAATATTTTGTTAGCCAAAGCCAACCAAAGAAAAATTATATCCTTTAAAAGACTCTGCAATTTCCATATTAGCTTTCACCACCAAATGGTTTCACCTTCCCAAGATTCTTCCATTTTTGTTGAATATCCTAATTTCACTATATATATTCCCTTGTATATTAATTTTCAAACCATTTTATTAAATCTTCCTACTTCGAGAGTTTTATTGCACCATGATTCAACATGTTTACATATTGAGACCATTCCTTTGATTTTCCTCCTTCTAAATTAAAAAATTATACTGATTTCCAACCTGTGACCACACATTTCCATTAGGTTGTGTTGCATCCTCTAAGAAGGATATCCTCATTGAGTGCAATTCATTTATTATAATTTTTGATAGTTTAAAACTCAACCCAAGGATATTCCCCAATTCTCACATTATTTCCTCTTTCTACTTTCCAAGCTAACCATTTTCCAATTAAAGGGATTACCCTAATTAGAGCTTTTCACACAATTGAAACCCCTTGAATACTTTTCATTTATACTCTAAACCATCTTTCCATAGTTTTTCCTATAAGATACTTTATCTCCAACACTTTTTCCCCATGTCCTTCATTATATATTAATCTTCATAAGGTGTTTACAACCAAAACCATGTTAAAAACATATAAATTTTTCAAACTCCAACCTCATGATTCCTTTTTGAGTTGTCACCCTTGTATATTTAGCTAAAGGAACTCCTTCATTCTCCCTTTTCCATATTCCTAAAAAGCTAAAACATTTTTGCCTAATTTTGCTAAGATTGACTTTAGAAATATGAATAATGGACATTCAATACACATAAATACTCTCTATTATAACTTTTACTAAACTAATCTACAACCCTTGGAAAACCATCTCTTGCACCATATAGAAATTCTTGCTTCAACTTTATTGAACAACGAAATCCAATTAGAATACTTACAATCATTTGGTTTTAATTTAAATCCTAGATACTTTGTTCCATGTTCAAGCTCAAATTGGTTTATGAGGAGTAAATTTGTAGCTTGTGTTTTCACCTCTTCCTCTATCTCATTGAACATTGACGACTTCCACATATTGACGTCCATTTCTATAACCTTGCAATATATACCTATAATCTATTAATGTTTCTCAATTCCCTAATAAATATTGTATGTCATCTACAAAAAGCAATTGCAAAAAAATTCTCAAGTCAACTATTTTAAACTCTTTAAATATCTCTTTCCTCATTACATCTTTAATTAACATATTTAATCCTTCAACTATTAAAATATATATATATATATATCAACTACACTAATCCAATATAATATGTTATATAAAAAGAATAATAACAATTACTGTTATTATTCCTATTCTATGGAATAGTGTATAATTTTATACATGTTATAATTCTCAATATAATGAAAATTCAATACGGTTGTGTGTTTTTCTAAATTTTCTAAATGGTATAATGTTTAGCATAGAATATAATTTTAGTTTATATTTTTTTTAAATATATGCATAATACATAAAATTATTTAAAAAATAATAATAAAATGTTTCTAAATGGTATAATGTTTGACATATAATAGAATTTTAGTTCATTTATCTAAAAAAATATATATATAAATATGCATAGTACATAAAATTATTTAAAAAATAATAAAAAAATGTTTACAAAACCCTAATCCTTTTTTGTATTAATACATGGCTCGTTATAAAGGTTATTTAATGCATAGAGAAGGATGTTTTTTTTAAATAATAAAAAAATGTTTAAAAACCCTAATCTTTTGTTGTATTAATACATGGCTCGTTATAAAGGTTATTTAATGCATAGAGAAGGATGTTTTTTTTAAATAAGTAGTTTTAAAGGTTTAAATATGTTAATTAAGGATGTAAGGAGGATGAAAATATTGAAAATGATACAAATAGTTGACTTAAGGGTTTTCTTACACTTGTTGTTTTTGGATGATATTATGAATTTTGGACAGGATTTATTAGGGAATTAAGAAGAATTAAGAGATTATAGATATATATTGTAAAGCTATATATATGGAGGTTGATACATGGAAGTCTCGATGTTATTCAATGAGATGGAGGAAGAGGTGAAAACACAAACTACAAATTTACTTCACATGAGTTAATTTAAGCTTGAGCATGTAATAAAGTATATAGGATTTAAATTCAAACCAAATGATTATAAGTATGTTGATAGGATTTGGTTGTTCAACAACATTGAAGCAATAATTTCTATATGGTGTAATAGATGGTTGTCTAGGAGTGGTTGATTAGTTCTAGTAAAATTTGTATTAGAGTGTATTCATGTGCATTGGATATCCATTTCTTATATTCCTAAAGCCATTTTTAACAAAATTATGCAAAAATGTTTTAGCTTTTTATGGAATGAGAAAAGTGAAAATGAAGGAATTCCTTTAACCAAATGGAAGGGTGTCAACTCAAAGGAATCATTGTTGAATTTATTATTATACTATTGGGGGATCAATATACAATACTTTTTACTTTATTTAACCATTCATCAATCATTTAGTAGCTAAGAAACAACAATCACATATAAACTCAAATCACAATGCACATAGTTTAACGTGGAAACCCTTGTGGGAGAAAACCACAAAAACTTATCTTTATAAATATTTGTAGGCACCAACCTAATGTTACAAATATTGTAGGAAGCAACCTACTAGAGACACCAATCTCCTTAACTGGGCACTAACTCAGCAAGATGTAGGCACCAACCTACCAGAGACACCAATATCCTCAATTGAGCACCAACTCAACAAGATGCAAGCACCAACCTACTGGAGTCACCAATCTCCTCAACTAAGCAACAACTCAACAAGATGTAGACACCAACCTACTGGAGACACCAATCTCCTCAACTTTGGAGCTTTTCTTTCTTCACCTTGTCATCACCTTCGTAGATGTTTTGAAGTTTGTCCCAAATATATTTTCTCAATTTAAAATGCCTTACCTTGACAAATTATGATTTTGATAGATCACTCAATATAACATTCATGGATTTTGCATTATGTTCACTAGGCTTCTTTCGAGCCACATATGTTGGTGGAGTTGTTTGGGTTGTATAACCACTCATGATTGATTTTCAAATATCAAACCTAAGAGTCGTTAGATAAGTTTGCATCCTTACACTCTAGAATGCATAGTTTGGTTCATCAAACGATGGACCCTTGTTTGTGAAGAAACCTTCTTGACTAGCCATGTGTGTTCCTGAGATCTACCTTCCAACGATTAGATTGATTTTGAAGGAACCCACTCTGATACCAATTTTTTAACTTATGCTTATATTGAGGACACGTTTGTCACATTGCGACATGGTGACATGTGCGTCACATTAATAAAGTATTAATATATTATAATAACAAATTTATACTTTATTATAATGTATCAATAAATTATAATTAATGTATTTATACATTAATTATTAAATATATTATTATTAAATATATTTATTATTAATTATACAACAATGACCATGGATGATCTTGAATATTGTTGATCATGACCATGACCATGATCACAACGATGGCCATGGCTATGGTTGACCACAAATGATCATGCCCATGACTATGTGTGATATATATATATATTGGAAATGTTTAGATATTTCATCACATTGTGACAACCGAAAATGATTATGAAAATGGGAAATTAGATATATATATGTGTGTGTGTGTGTGAAAAGATTGTTAGTTGATAATGTAATATGGTTGACCATGACCATGGTAAACATTGATCAGGGTTGACTAAGTTTTACCATGGTTGTGTATGGATGTACATGACCATATTTTAACATTAGTTGACTATGTCGAGTTGCCTATGATTCTCTAAAACTTGGGTTTGTCAGAGTCTAAAGAAATGTTCATCACAATGAGACATTGAGAAATGTTTGTGACATTACGACGTTGGGACATGTTCGTCACTATGCAACATTGGGAAATGTTCGTGACATTGTGATGTTGGGAAATGTTTGTCAGAATGCAATGTTGGGAAATATTCATCAGATTACGACATTGGGAAATGTTCATCACATGAAGACTCTAAAATTTAGAGATGTTCATCCCAATCTGACATTAGGAAATGTTCGTGACATTGCCACGTTGGGACATGTTCATCACAATCCGACAATGGGAAATTTATGTGACATTGTGATGTTGGGAAATGTTCATCACAATGTGACATTGGGAAATAATTGTCACATTGCGACGTTGGGAAATGTTCATCACAATGCGATATTGGGAAATGTTCGTCATATTGCAATGTTGAGAAATATTCATCACAATGCGACATGGGGACATGTTTGTCACATTGTGACGTCGAGAAATGTTCATCACAATGCAACGTTGGTAAATGTTCAACACAATGTGATGACAGAAACATTCGACACTTTGTGACATCAATAAGTGATTGGGACAATGCCAGGACAGGGAAATGTTTGTCACATTGCAGCGTTGGGAAATGTTTGTAACAAGGTGACAAAGGACAAAGTTCATCATATACTGAAGTTTGGTCATCAACGTCACATTTCTAGGTTTGTGTAGGGGAATTGCTAGGTTTAGTCATAATGGGAAAGGTTTCTGACATTGCAATGTTTCGAAATGTTTGTCACAATGCAATGTTGGGAGATAGTAGACATATTGCGATGTTGGGAAATGTTCATCACAATGAGTCATCAGGAGATGTTCGACATATTGTGTGGTCGTTAAGTGATTTTCACAATGAAAGGATGGGGGAATGTTTGTCATGGTGCGACGTTGAAAAATGTTCATCACAATGTATAGTTTATAGATTTCACCATGATAGAAAGTAAGAAATTCATGAAGGAACAATTGTGAAACAAGTATACAAAGTATACTTATTTTTTTCCCTAAAAAAATAAAAAATAAAATAAAATGTATTCATATGAAGAGAGAAAATTTACATTCTGTAGAAAACATGGTGGATCCATTTTTTTGTTGAGGCATGTGATTTCAAGGAAGATAACCAAAAAACTCTTTAAAAAATAGTCCATCCATGATGTCATATACTAATGTTCCCAAAAAATATACATAAAGTTCCATGTACAATCCTGGATATATGCATAAAAAATTCTATAGTAGTGAGTCTTTTTAGTAATTTAACAGAGTAGAGTCACAAAAATTGATGCAGTAGACAGTCATATATGAAGATAGTTCAAATTTGTGTTTCTTCAATAAAATTCATGTGGTAGAACTCATATATGATCCGTCGGATCTTTTAATGACTTATGGTTGAGTTTTAATTTTGCATGCGTTAATTAACCATTCGAGAAAACTTAGTGAAGAATGAGGAAAGAAGAGGAATTATGACAGCCATATACACATATGCAGATCTGAAAGGAAATAATAGACAGCAAACCATAACACGCAGATTGATAACGGAGTTCGACACAACTTTGCCTACGTCTCTGAGCCTTTTTCTCTGTGATGGAGGCTTCTTTATTTTTGATCGAAAGCTCAAAAGTACATTGCTGCAATGCCAAATGGCTACAAGACTGATCTGGTCATGTTCGTCCAGATCTATAGAACCATGCACAAAAAACGGCACGCAAAATGGACGTCCGGAGCTCCCAGAAATGATCTGACAACGTCTCCTCCTCAACAACTTCTCTACCTCAAACTGACTTTGGCTTGGCTTCTCCTCAGCATCATTCTACTCTGAATGCCCTCAAAGCTCTCCCCATGGCCTCAAACTGGCCTTGGTTATATAGTTGGGAAGTTAGTTGTCCATATCCAACTTCCTCCACGAATTTAGGCTCCAAAACTGCCCAATAACTCCCAAAAATGGAGTAATTACATTAAAAATAAGTTAAACATTAGTTTAAAACCCAAAATATAGTTATAACCCACTTTATTAACTATAATATGGTTGAAAATCAGGCTTTATCCCCCTCCGTTGGCGCGCGCTCTCCTTTGAATGATCATATGGCACAATATGGCCAAGCGCTAGCCAAAGGCTAAGCGCTGGCCCACTAGCCCTTGCGCGCATTAACACCCGGTCATATGTGGCCTTTATATAGGGCCATGGGCTGATGGCTATAAACCCGTTGCAACCGTCGTAACCGCACCCGTTCCAACGCCCACCGTGGTCACATACAATACATAGAACCGGGGGTCGGGGCTAAGCCCCGCCCGACCCCCCCCCGCCAAATATTACATATGTCAATTTTAAATAAAATCAAATGCACACAATATAATAAGAAATAAATGGCGGTATAATGGTTGGGCGTAGTTTGTTAAGGCATAGCCGGTGGGGAGGTTCGAGGTTCGAATCCCCCGAACTCCATAAACCTTTTGACACAACCATATTGACCAAAATCGGGGTGCCACGTGGCAGCCCGTGATTGGGCCACGTGGCACCTCTACATCCAACCGATACATGCCACGTGTCAACCGATGATTCGTCCACGTCAACCAACCAGAATATGATGTGTGTCCATTGCTGATTCGCCCACGTCATCTGCCACGCGTCGTTTCCGTACGCTCTGTCACCTGCCACGTCATTCGAGCCACATCAGATGCTGACGTCATCCGTGCCACGTGTCACCCTTCCAGTGGTGACACGTGTCACTTAAGGATTGGTCCAACCGTACGCCAAAAAGTCCAAATCTGCCTGACACGTGTCATCACCTGGAGCCGTCACGTGTCCTGTAAGGACCTGCCACATGTCTATGTACGGACATGCCACGTCAGCGTCCGTACGGACTGCACAGTCAACAAATTTTTTTCCATGTTTGCCTTTTTGGGTAGAATGCAATATCTTCTTCATACGGACTCCGTTTGACAAAGTAAATATACCACCGGAATCAAGAAGACGAGACGAACCCAATGGCATAGGTTTCGTCATATTCCGAACACTTTCATTTTTGAGCATTTTTCAAGCCCTGTCAGGCTTCTAAATCCGATTTCGGATCACACCTCCCCACAATAAGACCTTTTGGTCCCCAAAAGGTTACTGACCACTCAACAAGCTCGGGATAGGCCACCCGACTTGCTCTTTGTCTCTGAACGAAAATGATTACATTAATGGAAGCAAAATACACTGAAGTTGAGACATCCACTTCTGGCAGAACCAAGTGACTGGTCTCTTTCCTTCACGATGTTCCTCTTGCCTTGCTGGTAATCCTTCCTCCTTCGTGGGTACATGCAAAATCCTTTTTTCCTTCCTTGGACGAAGCTCTGGATTAAGCTTCCAACAACTAGCCTTTTGATGTCCACTCTTGTTGCAAAACGTACAATGAGTTTTTGGCATCCAGACCTTTTTCCCCTTCTCTTTCTTCCATTGTGGACTTGAGCCTTTACGTCGCGTTTCCTTCCTGGTCGACATAGGTTTCCTGTACAAAGTTTGTCTCTTCCAACACTTGGCAACACAATGCTTAGGTGAATGACAATAAGTACATGGATAAAGATTCCACAAGTTCTGATTTACTTGATTATGCTTGTTATAAACAAAAGGAGAATTAATAAAAACATGACCATTATACCTTCCATGCTGATCTTCACTTTTCTTTGGAGACGACTTACATTCACTACCACAACCCTGAAGTGATGCACCATTTCCTTTTGTGAAGTGTTCTTGCAATGTCTTAAGTTGGCCATTTGAAGCATTACTTGCTTCC